>JAODTK010005694.1:0-189602 GCA_026419785.1 Sclerodactyla briareus
GGGGGGTCATCTCATTGATGGATGTTACCTGTCTCATTCATCTTCCTTCCACTTTGCACACGCATGCCCTGATTAAAAACTTCTCTCAGCCTGACCATGCACCCTATAGATGCGGCAGTATGCAAGGAAACGCTTAACTCTATTCCACAAGCGCCTTCCACCAGCTACTGCCACTTTCAGGGTCAAAATCCCCAATGCTATTTTTTATAGCATTGGGTTTATTAATTTTGATAGTGGTGGCCAACAACGTTGGTTCAGATGTCAAAACACTTGAATTCAAAACACTTCAATTGGTTCATTTGACTGGGATTTGTGAATGAAAGTTGCATAAAACTGTAATTTGGAACATCATAGGAGTGGGGTGGGGGAAAATTGTGGGGAGGGGGGATTTGCAGGCTGAACAGTGGAAGTAACCCAGTATGGTGAAATAGGAGAATTAAATGAAAATTGATTTATTAGAGAAAACGAGGGATACCAAAGGGGAACGTTATGGACATTTTTTGAACATGTAATTTGGGACGATATTGATGGATGGGGTGGGTGGGGGCAGGGTGATTGGGGATGGGGATTGCAGGCTGAATGGGGAAGCAACCCAGTATGGGGGAATATAAAGTAATAAAGTATATTTGAATATGGAATTTGGGATGTGCTCATGACCGAACATCAGCCCTGACCTGCGCTCCAAACTTTGTATAAAAAAAAAAAAAACAAACAAAAAGAAGCCTTTTTGGCATGAGTTTACCTGTGGGCCCTAGGGTCACACATTGGTCTCTTCATTCCCAAACACCCTTGATGGACCACTAAGCATTCAAGTGCCGAAGTGTGAATATCATAAAATTTTAATAAAATTGGGCCCTCGGGCCCCAGTGGGACCGTGAAACGAAAGTTCTGAACACCCCAAAGGTTGGGCTGTAGACATCATTGGTACCGAACTTCAGTACTTCGCACTGACACCTTGTAAGAGACCATCATTTTGCACATTCCACATGATGGGCCCCTTGGGCCCACACTCCCCCACTGGGCCCTTTGGTTCGCCAATTCCTGGGCACCACACCTGCAAAGTAATGGCTACTAGCCCATCCATTATGACCGAACATACAGCACTGTGCAACTCGATTTTGTAGGAGATCTAGATTTCACAGTATTGCATATAATGAGCCCTAGGGCCCAACTGGGCCCTTGGCCCAAAAGTCCTGAACAAGCACAATGGCGCTCTACCAAAGGACCATTACATGTAACTTTGAAGTAAACCAATTGAAACTTGTGGGAAGGAGATGCATTTCCATCAAGACCATTGTGTGAAATACATGGAATGGTCCCTATGGGCCCAAGGCTGCCTTGAAACAAAAATCCCTGACACCCCTCGAAAGGGGATGTCCATTAGACCACCATTGTGACCGGAACCATCAACACTGTGCAACTGAAGTTGTAGGATTGGAAGATGTGCACGTATTTCATATAATGGGCCCAATTGGGCACTGTCCAAAAAGTTCTGAACACCCCCGATGGCACCTCCACCCCAGGAACATTACATTACTTTGAAGAAAATTAACTGTGAACTCTGTGGGAGGAGATGCATTTCAAGTACCATTGTGTGAAGTTCATAGAATGGGCCCTCAGGCCCAAGAGGGACCTTGGATCAAGATTCCTGAACAACCCCGAAGGAACAGCTGTTAGACCATCA
This sequence comes from Sclerodactyla briareus, assembly GCA_026419785.1. Taxonomy (NCBI): domain Eukaryota; kingdom Metazoa; phylum Echinodermata; class Holothuroidea; order Dendrochirotida; family Sclerodactylidae; genus Sclerodactyla; species Sclerodactyla briareus. The sequence continues at coordinate 1,685 of JAODTK010005694.1, forward strand.
ATTTGACCAAACAGAAGCACTGTGCACCGAAATTTGTATGAGAAGTAGCGTTTTGCGTTTTTCCACTTATTGGCCCTTGTGCCCTTCAATTGCCATGTGACCTTGACCTTCAGGTGGTCCAACGAGACCCATCTTCAATAAGACAGTGTGAACAAGTCTTGTCGAGATTCTCAAAGCACAGCACAAACCTTTTGTGGCCCAAAAACCAAAAGTTTACAGACTGGATAGATGCAATGAATAGATAGGAGATAGATAAATGACATGGGTACACAATAGCTCAACCACCCCACATAGCGGTTTGAGCCTCAAAATTTACCCACCTTTTCAAAATAATTGGATAACACAGGTTATCAGGGCCAAAAACAGTGTCTCATCTGGTTTGCACTATCGGTGTTTGTATTATACCCGGTACACAAATTCCACTATACTCAATGCGACCACCAAACGAACAACCACAGTATTTTCAAATATATCGGCATACAAATTCCAAACATAACTGACCAATGAGTTGACTCTTAATACAAAGTTTTATCGCTCAGTCACTCACTTCTTTGACCCCAAATCCAACTTGAAATTGTTATAATTCACAGTCCGGGGCGGCTTCTTTTCCTTGAAAAAAAAAACTCCCCATCATTCAGTGCCTTTATTCCCAGCAGCCGGACATGCCCCCATCCAGCCTCCACCCCTGCCGGCAGCAAACACCTCTTCCCCTCCCCCATAAACGGCAACAAAAACCTATTTCTCCCCGCAACGCAAGCAGTCAATGATGTCCCAAAATATTCATGTCTTTTATGAAACTCACACATTTTTGTATCTTGATTAAATTGCCATTCTTTGACATATATTGACTTTAGGCACCCAATCCCTGACCATTTCAAGTACCAGCTAGGCCTTGAAAAGACCAACAAAGGTGATGACAGAAAAAAATTTGATGGCTATCTCTTTGTTGTAGCAAAGCGCCCCTATAAAGTATTGAGGTTGTAAGTATAAGATAAGCACAACTCTCTCGTTCTGTCGGATGGGGATGTTAAAAAGGCGAGGTCACGTTAGGCGGAATTCTCACCTCTGCCTCGTTACTCGAGCACTCTTCAAAAGATTAGGCGATATTCGCCATGTCCTTCCACACCAAATTGGAGCCTCTATAACTTCGACTAAGAATCCTCAGTCATCTGAAGCCCCCTGCGTGGAATCATACCACGAATCTAAGAAGTAAGTAAAAGAGATTCTATTCAGGGAAAAAAAAAAAACCATTATGGACTTTGTATGCACAAGTGGAAATATGCAATCCGGGGAAGGGTGGGGGGGGGGGTGTTGGGCATGCCGTCCCCCGGTAAGAGGTAAAGAAGAGGCACAGAAAGGAAAAGTGTTACAGTATTTTTGAAAGATCTAATCCAAACCTAATCAATTGGTTGGGTAAGAGAGGGTTTGTCTGTGGCCCTAATAACAGCACTTGTCCGGAACAAAAGAAAAAAAAAAGAAAAAAAAACAAAAAAAAAAAAAATAAAAAAAGAAAACAAAAAGAGGGGGGCAAAAAAAAAAAAACAACAAAAGGGCTACTCGTTTTACTCTTCCTCAAGGTGGCTTTATTCTCACAAATCTATTATATATGGCATTCAATCAAATTCCCAACTTTAAACACATCAGATCCAGAAAATTGTTAACAGACCATACCTGCTAGTTTGACGAAATTCTTACCAAGTTGGAAATTGGAATATAATTATGCAATTATGCACATACAAGACCCTACTGACCCCAGCTGTACATTCAATGCTCATTATAAAAGGTGGATCACCTCACCAAATTTTTTAAAATCCCACAAACTTTCAAAATTGCATAATTATGCAAATTAGAACAACATTAAATGACCTCAGTGACCCCTACTTCCCTTTTAATTTAAATTGCCGGGACCATGAAAGAAAATCCACATCCACCAAGTTTCGTGGAAATCCGACAAACTTGCAAAATTCGCATAATTATTCACATTAGACAAATTAATTAGCGCATTTTGTAATATTAATGGCCGTTTTTATTGTCATAATTCATCATAAAAAAAACTTATTATCAATGAAATTTGTTATGACCTTGTCGTACATAATTCGAAGAAAAGACAAACACAATGAAAACATTTACAGTAATCAAGCATGTAAGTAATCAGTGTCCTCATTACAGTACCTAGTTATTCCACTGGAATAATGCAACAACACATAAAACAATAAAAAATCCCAGCAGCACGCCAATTCATGTCATCACATATGAAGGCGCCCATTATCAGGTACGTATCGTTGGAAAAGAATAGGTTTCCTGTAACTCTCCATAAGGAGTTCCCCACTAATTTTGACCCCTTTCCTACCTAGCTTTCGGAGTGATTGTATTCATTGAAAAAATTTCAGACTCAGACAGACCTCTGGCAACCTCAGAATTTTGTTATCTGACCGACCCCAATCTTGGGGTTCAGGTATACTCCTGTCATGCAAAAATTAAATTTCAAAATACTTTTGCTTGCATTTTTGTGCTCTTCATCACCACCTCAAAATTGTGTATATTCCTGCACTTATTGTCTCCCCTTACTCTCCTTGCCCTATGAACCTCTGCTCCTCTGGGTGGGATATTCCCACACATGCCACCGTGAGCTGAACATCTAATTACGACTTGCCCACCTCTTTCCCAACTACTCACAGAGTCTTTATTTTTTCATGAACAATCTAATGCAACTGTGCACAATGGCTTGCTTGTTATGCCCCTCCACACATTGGGGGGGGAATGGCTCGTTATGCCCCTCCACATAATTGCTGGCTTGTTATGCCCCTCTACACCAATGGTTGGCTTGTTATTCCCCTCCACACAATGGTTGGCTTGTTAGGGCCCCCTCCGCACATAGGTTGGCTTTTATGACCTCCCCAAAATAGTTTTGCTTGTTACATGAAGCCCCTCCACAATATGGCTGGCTGTTTATGCCCCTCCACACGAGGCAGTTATACAACCCACACAATGGCTGGCTTGTTATGGCCCCTCCATGCACACCATGGCGGTATTTTAATGGCCTCTCCACAACCATGGTTGCTTGCTCGTTATGCCCCTCACAACAATGGCTGGCTTATAATGCCCCTCCACACAATGGGCTAGCTTGTTTATGCCCCTCCCACACGCGGCTCATTTATATGCCCCAACACACAATGGCTGCTTTTTATTGCCTCTCCACACAAAATGTCTGGCTCAATTATTCCCCTCACACACTGGCATGCCTTGTGATGCCCCTCCACACAATGGCTGGCTCATTATGCCCCTCCCCATGGTTGGCTTGTTATGACCCTCCACACAATGGTTGCCTTGTGATGCCCCTCCACACATGGCTGGCTTGTTATGCCCCTCCACCAATGGCTGGCTTGTTTTCCCCTCCACAAAGGCTGGATGCGTTATGCCCCGCCACACAATGACTGGCCTTGTTATGACCCTCGACCACAATGGTTGGCTTGCCTATCCCTCCCACAATGGCTGGGCTGGCTTTTTATGACCTTCCACATAATGGTTTGGCTTGTTAATCGCCTCCACACAATGTTGACTTGTTATGCCCCTCCACACATTGGCTGGCTTGGATATGCCCCTCCACCAATGGTTGGCTTGTCATGCCCCTCCACACAATGGCTGGCTTGGTATGGCCCTCCACACAATGGGCTTGGCTGTTTATGCCCCTCCACAAAGGCTGGCTTGTTATGCCCCCTCCACGACATGGTGGCTGTTTATGCCCCTTCTGCACCATGGTTTGCTTTTTATGATCCTCCACAAATAGTTGGCTGAATGTTTACATGAGCCCCTTCACACAATGGCTGGCTTGTTATGCCCCTCTACACGATTGCAGGTATACAGCTCCCACCAATGGCTGGCCTGTTATGCCCCTCCACACATTGGCTGGGATTCTGCCTCTCCACACCATTTGCTTGCTCCTTATGGCCCCTCCACACAATGGCTGGCTTATAATGCCCCCCACATAATGGTTGGCTTGTTATGCCCCTCCACACAACGGACTGGGCTCGTTTGGTTGTTTTTGTATGGCCCCTACACACAATTGCTGGCTTGTTATCCCCTCCCACAATGGCTGGCTTGTGATGCCCCTCCAGCACAATGGCTTGCTCAGTATGCCCCTCCACACAATGGCTGGCCTTTATGCCCCTTCACACAATGGCTGGCTTGTGAATGCCCCTCCACACATGGCTTTTGCTTGTTTATTCCACCCCACCAATGCTGGCTGTTATTCCCCTCCACAAATGGCTGGCTTGTTATTCCCCTCCACACAAGGGCTGGCTTGTGATGCCCTCCACACAATGACCTTGGCTGTTTATGACCCTCCACACAATGGTTTGCTTGTGTATGCCCCTCCACATAATGGTTGGCTTGTTATCCCCTCCACACAATGTTGACTTGTTATGCCGCCTCCACACATGGTTGGCTTGTTATGCCTCCACACAATGGTTGTGGGCTGTTTTCCCTCCGCACAATGGTTGAAGCTTTTTTGGGCCTCCACCAAATAGTTTGGCTTGTTACTAAGCCCCTCCAAACAATGGCTGAGCTTGTTTATGCCCCTCCACACGATGGCAGTTATACACCTCCACCCAATGCTAGCTTTGTATATGCCCCCCTCCAAAGATGGCTGGCTTGTTATGCCCCTCTACACAATGGCTGACTTGTCATATGCCTCTCCCACATATGCTGTATGTTTGCCCATCCACACAATGGCGGTCGTTTGCCTTGTGCCCCCCCACAATGGCTGGTAATTATGCCCCTCCACAAAACTGGCTGGCTAGTAAGAACACATTATTTTCTCTAGATCCATGGACATTTTTGGCTGATTTAGATTGTTTCAGTGCATTTTTCTTCAGTATCAAGATAGTAACACTCTTCAGCGCTATCCTTAGTCAATGCAGGTCCAACTCCTAGCATGGGTGCAAACTCTGATCGTTAATCCTATTACTGCTCATGCTTATTGCTCCACAGTGCCTCAGACCCAGGAGAAGCTTCAAAGTAACAGGAGAGCACCAATGCTTGGGTTTTTCATAAAAGTTTCACTTCAGTTTCCCAAGCCAGTATCAATGTAATTCAACCTGAACCTATGGGAAGAATACAGTGACACCTTGAAGCAAATAAACAGGTTCAAATATCTAGCAGTCACTGGATGTTTTGCCCCTGGTGGCGAATTGTTAGTTTGCAATTGGCGAGCGTCTTGGTCTTCACTTCATGGTCCCTGTATAATGCAGTGGAATTCTGGGGTTTGTTAAGAATGTTCCACAATAATCCCAACCGTCCAAACATCATAGTAATCCAACCTAATCCACAGCAGAAGGGTGGTAGGATTTTTATTTGAACGATTATGCTCCTTTAAGGACCTCTGAGCTTATTTTGAATCCCCTTGAAAACCCCATAGGTAAACACTAGTCCATGGTAACACGACCAAATTTTCATGGAAATTCAACCAAACTTCAGGGAGGAGCACAAGAAAAAGCAAATTGCAGATTCCCAGTTCTTTAAATTAACGCTCAGTATATTGCTGTTTTAATGACCTTGAGCCTTGAACAAAAGTAGTTAGCACTGTCAGCGATAACAATGACCAATTATTAAGGACCCAAATTTTTAAACTGCAGAAGAGAAGCATTCTTGCGGATTTCCACATTCAGACCATATGCCCTTTTTTGTATTTGAGGTAAAGGATTGTCCCATTGGTTAATAAACATGGCGTGTTCCAAGGTTTAGTAAAGATGATCAACAAACGTTGAGATGGCCAAGAAAGAAAGCAAAAGTTCACAGAGGATAAGCGGAACATATTGTGATTGGATGCAACGGGGGGGAAAGGACAGACAGGCATAAGGTTGAGTGGCTGATGTGGTAGAGCATTAAGCGTGGTTTAATTAATGGTAAACACTATAGGTTCCCTACTTAGACTGCCTCTCATCTTACGATTGTCATCCTCCAGTTTGCCGCACTTTCTCCCATTCTATCTTCAGATGTTTGGACTCTTCCTAAAGAATCAAAGAGGAGGATTATGTTGAGCATTCCTAGATGTTAGTCGATTTATGAAGTAGCTAGTTAGAATGAAGCTGATCAAAACACGTTGAAGGACACACGCAGGTTTGGAGTTATTTTACAAAACAGATGATATATTGTGTGGAGAATGGAAAAATGTTATCGATAGGTCCAAACCCTCATTTCAATATGATCGATGTTCCTATGGGAGTTATTGACCTTTTCAAAGTTTGGGCCATTGGAGCACGAGAGAAATTGGGGGGAATCCCAATTGCACGATAACACATGACATCACACATGAACAAACAGGAAATTATGTTATGCATTTGATGGTTTCATTTTGTTGAATGCTCAACATTCAGCAGAAGTTATGTTGTCGTTATGCCCCTCACAACAATGGTTGGATGTTTGCCCTCCACACAAGGTGGCTTGCTTGTTATGCCACGACACACAATGGTGGCTTGTTTTGCCCCCCTCCGCACCACCACCCAAACTCCCCAACACCCAATATAGAAATGGAGTTGGCCTTTTTTTTTTTATGCGCTTCCACAAAACCCCACCCCCAAACTAGTTACAGTCTATAGTTTTTGGCACCTTGTTACAGAGCCCTCCAAACACAAGGTTTGCCTTGTTATGCCCCTCCACAAGAGGGCAGTTATCACACACTGGTGGGCTTGTTTTATGCCCCTCCACCACATCAGTATTTAACCAAAGTAACCATCAACACATACAACCCACTACAGCAGTCCTCATCCATCGACTAAATGCTTTTTCGAAGTGCTGAAAAATTTATGTTTGAATTCCAATAGAAAACCGAGAATGTTTGCGAGGTGGCAAGACGACATTCATTTATTATTGCATGATGGGTGCATTTCGATCTTGTGCAATACACTGCTTCACAATACACAAACTTCAATGACTATAACTCTGTAAGGAACGTCCTATGAACTTCCCGTTTGGACTGACGCCATTCACAGTTTTTATACAGCTATTGAATAAGCCCATGAAAAAATCCGCCTGCAGTTTTCCTTTAACAGATGATCACATTTTGCTAGGCTAGTGGTCACAGCTCCGTGACTAGTAACCGGAAAAAAGTCTTATAGAACATGCCATAATTTGCGTATAGTTTCGAAGAGGTGAGAGGTGGGGGTGACTCAATCAAAAAAAAAATCCCAAGGTTTGCCTAATTCCATTTAAACTCATTTGACCCCATTTATACCTCTGACCTTGGAGAGTAAAAACAAAAACTCAGGCAGTCAAATGCTAAGTGGTCCACACTATAGGGCTATACCTCTGTGAAAAACTGAAAGCGGTAAAAAACTTCTTTTGGCCCCAATCTGGTATTTTCAGGGTCACCAATCTCCAAGCTGGTCCAGAAAAAACTCACAAACTTTAACCTGTCGAAGCTACAATAATTGTGATAAAGGAAAAACCGCATAGTATAGTCCTGTGCTAGGGGGCCAATGATACTTGATATTCCTGATTACCTGCCTGCTTTATATACACCAACCGAAGGATTTCTCCAGTGGGCCTCACATAAAACTCGTACTCTCGAGCTTTGGTATATCGTTCTTGTTCCAATTTATTATGCTTCCAGTATTGGATGAAGCCAATCACACAAGCTAGGGAACACACCTCTGTTGGAATTCAAATATGTCCGTGAATGGTTGGACCGAACAGTGTTACTGCATGTGACATCGCGGATTGTCGTTTAGAAGTGTGACAATTCAAAAAAATGATTCGATATCCCTATCCTCATATTGACACACAGCAGCCATGGAAATAACCAAAAAATGACTGTGACTGATGTTGCGTTGTATTGGCTTGCACTCAATAATATGTGCAGTGATTTGTCTAAGCAACACGCATGTGGGGATCGTTTCGCTCGCCTGTCGCACTGAATCATAGATGAGATCGGTGGGCAGTACGTCGTCGACGTTGATTATTGCAATGAAACATTTTTCCTAACTGGAATACCAGTAATGGCCATGCGCAGTAACAAATCACCATACTCATCTGTTCTGAATTGTTTTGACAAGGGTTCAGGGTTGCTACCATTCATATTAACGCCGTGGTAGCACACCGTTGCTACGCATATTTATTTAAAAATGGGCGGAGCTCGTGCACTAAATCATTTAATCATAATTTCACTTCTTACACGACCGCCCCACACTTGGTAATTTTGGTCAAGGGGGGGGGAACCGGAATTTTTCAGCAGCGGGCTGATCATTGTTTGTTTTTGTTGTGGACGACTTTTTGGATAAGGATGACGACACCAGGTTCAAAAAGGGCTAAAAACAGATAACTCGTCTTAACACAAGACTACCGCAATAGCTGCACCTTTAAACGACCCATTTCCGGCCCTAGCACCTCAAACAGTATGGTGTAAATTATTGGTGTGATACAGTACATCGCCCAGCGGTACATATGGATTTCAATTGAATTAGGACACAAAATGCGGGAAAGGAAAGGAAACCATGATGAAAAAATCCTAAAAATTGCGCTATTACTCTACACTGTATGCTTGCACTCCCTATAATGGAAAGGTGAAATCTAACTTTCGGGAAGCAGGGATAGGTGTGTACTTTGTTTGAGAAGAACTTAAAATGATTGAATAATCCGAGCGAATTAAGGGGCCATTCAGGGATGAGCCTAACCCATGGCCCTAGTTAACTGTATACACTGTACAGCGGTCTATATCGCTAGTACAGGGACACACTCAATGGTTTCTGCGTGGCGGGATCATGCACAAAAGGAACTATTTTTAGCCCCAGAAGGAGACATAATTCGAAGTTCAATTTTTTACTGCGTGTTTGAGTATGTTTATGTCTGTAGGATCTTCATTGGTTGTTCTGTACAGGAAGATTTAAATCAACAACACGATCGAGTTGTAACTGCACAGAAAAAAAAGTGAAAGCATAAATACTATCTCGCATTTGTATGAAACTTCCTGAAGAGGCCCTTAGCTATAGAGCCAACCATAATTTTTTCCTGCTGTAAGAAGGGCGAGACCAGGTGTGTATATTTCAGAGGACAATATCAAAATAGGTTCTCACTCTTAGCTCATGTGGCTAGCTAGCTTTGACATAGCCCTAACTAGAGCACCAATGGTGCTGTAGCCTAAACTGCACAAATGCGGACCAGACAGAATATAGGACTACACTTATGTGATAAGTTCACGATCATGAGTCCAAGAAGGTGGTTTCAAACAATGGCTTATTGTGCCCCTGTAAATACTTTTGACAATGATATATGGCCCCAAAGAGGTCAAGCCCAGTTTATAGACATTCCACTAATGGGCCCGCAGGGCCCATAGTGAGAAGGTGTCTTGGGTCCTACTGTACCTGGGCATCCTGAAGGTACGGCCATTAAACCAACATTATGACCGAACATCAACAAGTTGCAACAGCAGGAATTGTTTGGAGATACAAGATTTTGCAGTATTTCATATCTTGGCTTAGGCTCAAACTGGACACAAGATTCCCAAACACCCCTGATGGCCTTTACCAACAGACCATTCATGTAACTTTGACGAAATCAATGAATCTTGTGAGGGGAGATGCATTCTAGTACATTGTGTGAAAGTTCATAAAATGCGGCCCCTAGGGGCCAAGTGCGCAACTGTAAGGGCATTTGAGTCCCAGAGTCCAATGACATGTGTCCAAGTTTGCGTCAACTTTCATTGCAGAAGACTGTTTGGGAGCCAAAAACGCAATTGTTGACACATGGCCAGCCAGGACAGAACAGACAGACGACAGAAGATAGAAGATGATAGATAGAAGATATAGGTGACATTCAGATTACCAATAGCTCAAACAGAGGGCTGGTTTGAGCCAAAAATGCAGACTTTGAGTGACATAGAAGTTGCCACTCAAATGAGGTGTTTTGCGATATTACAAAAATCAGCCTAGCCGTGATTAAACAGGGGAGGAATGCGAATTTGTAGGTCGGTCAGGCATAAAAACCTCTCATAGGTAGCTATCTAGGAAAGACTGGGACTTTCACTTCTGCTCGCTTATTACTTCATAGGAAATTATAGTCGGGCAACCAAAATGCCAGAACCTCCTGGGAATTGTAAGCTATAACAGTAGAGGCGTTAATATAATAATAATTATTATTATAGAAATATAACCAAAGTTCAAGACATCCGATTCGGATTTCAACGCCAAGGAGAAGAAGCATTTGGCATAGGTCTATTGGCATGAAATTGTCCTAAAATGAACTGAAACTGCACCCTGGGCCATGTGCTCAATTACGATTGTCAGAGGTCAGGCAAATATTCAGGAAGGTACAATAAATTATACATAATGAGATACATTATGAAGAAGTTGGACTGTTGTGATTCTGAACGTGAGGCCTATAATATGCGAGAATACTACTATCTTACTAGGCCTTAGTGAAGCTCTAATGATACTGCGCATCGTTGCCACATCAGGACAAATATCGGAACTGTAAAAGTGGGAATGACTGGCACAACGGTAGCCGTCTCACCTGTCCAGAGTTCTTTTAGTTGTTATAGAAGTATGAGCTTGAGCGACCCATGGGTAACAGTATCATAGAAGAGGTCTACTATACTTTTTTGTCACACCTAAAAAAGAGTAGGAAAAACTGACTTCATAACAAGGATTGTTTCATCTTGAAAAGTAAGTATACCTTCGGACTCATCTTTACTCCCTGAAGGGTGAAATATTCAGCGACTGCACTCAATCTTTTCATATTCTAATGTCTAAACCCTCTGTACCTTAACAGTGCAGTGGGAAAACAGTAGTGTGCAGGTGCCGTAGCAGCTCGCTGTAGCCTGTTACTAAAACTTATACAGTACAGTAAGTGAGAGGTGGGTTGGAGAGCACAGTTAGCGCTTGACCACTTGACCCAGAGCCAGGAGGGGGAATTCCTAATTCCAGTGAGATGAGGTTGTAGTGTTACCAGCCAGTTGACAAAATAGAACTAACAGCAAATGTAATATGAGAAACTATCTGAATCAGGGCCCAAAGGGCCTAAAAGGGGCCCAAGCCCTCAGAACCCCGGGACACCCCCTCTACCTAAGGTCCATACCATGCAAAACTTTGAAAAAAAAAAATGGATGAAGCGTTGTGGGAAGAGATACTTTCAAGTACCATCGTGTGAAATTCATAAAATGGGCCCACCGGCCCAAGTGGGAAATAAACTTGCCCGAAAAATTTTCTGAACAAACCGCAAAGGTATCGGGCATGTCGCACAGCATCATGACCGATTGTCAGCCTTAATTGCACCGAAATTGAAGGGAGATACAGATTTTACAGTAGTATATCAAACAATGTGAATAAGCCAAAGTGCGGCCAGGCCCAAAATTCTGAACACCCCCAATGGCCCTCTACCCAGGACCATTACATGTAGCTTTGAAGACATTGATTGAAGTTGTAGGAGGAGATGCCTTCACGTACCATTTGGAAATTTATAAAAATGGACAGGGATCCAAATGGGACCTTGGATCGAAAAATTCCTGAAACCCCCAAGGAACGGATGTTAGACCATCAATATGACTGATCACAGCAATGGCACCGAAATTTGAGAGAAGTAGCACTTTGCAGTTTTCCATCGTATTGGACCAGTGTGCCTTGAACCTGATGGTCAACGATGACCCATCAGTTCAATAAGCATGGTGACAAAGTCTTGGTTGAGATTACATCCAAGCACGGAACATGTTTGGCCCAAAAAGCAGTAAAGTTTTGACCGACTGGATAGATGGATGGATGGATGGATGGGATTGGATGGATGGAGGGATGGATGGATGGATGGATGGATGGAATGGATGGATGGATGATGGATGGGGAAGGGATGGATGGTGGATGGATGGATAGTTGATGGATAGATAGATAGATAGATGCTAGATTAGATAGATAGAGTAGATGATAGATAGATAGTAGATAGTAGATAGCCTAGATAGATAGATAGATAGGAAGCTAGATAGATAGATAGGATAGATATGTAGATAGATAGATAGATAGGATAGAAGATAGTGATAGATAGATAGATAGATAGCTAGATAGTAGATAGATAGATAGCTAGCTAGATAGATAGATAGATAATAGATAGCTAGATAGCTAGCTAGCTAGCTAGCCTAGTAGCAGCTAGCTAGCTAGCTAGCTCGTAGCTAGTAGCTAGCTAGCTAGCTAAGCTAGTATGCTAGTAGATAGCTAGATAGTAGATAGATAGATCGATAGATAGATTAGGAAGTAGAAGATAGTAGATAGATAGATAGATAAGATATATAGATAGATAGATAGAGAGCTAGATGATTAGAATGACATGGGCCCTCATCACAAAGCGCAACCAAGGCATAGCTGGTTTGAGCTAAAAAATGGGAATCATGCACTCATCATGGCAACCACTTACCTGCTAGAACCCTCAACATGCTCGGCACTGACTATTACAAGAATTTATAAGCGTGCTACTTGACTTCAGTTTGACTCAAGTGACATTGGGCTGATACAAAAACGTAACAGGGGCATCTCTACTCTAATGTCAAAAATGAAACATCTGTATCTTTTTGTTCAATAGCTGTGAGTATTTGTGTTAAATACTTATCGAGTTCACACGGTTCAAGGACATAGACTGCCATGACTCAGATGCTCTGGTGATCGATACCAGACCATAGGGATGACCATGGACTGGCAAAACCTACATATGCCACGTGTGAACCTTCTACATGACAGATCCTATGGAGCATTCGAACTGCACAGTTTCTAAGGCAAGAACATTGATTACAATAATTGCACACGAGTCACACAAAGTCAAATCATGGATCTGCATCAGAAAGTGATGTGAACTACACAGGACAAGCACGATGCCCACCAGTGTCATCGCCTGGTTAGCGATCAGGGTTCCCATCTAGTAGGACACCATGCGAAACAATTCAAGGAATTTATGGAGTTGCTTAGGATTTGTATTAGCTTGGCAGAAAACACCCTACCCAACACCCAAAATTACCATGACACATCTCTACGCCGCACCCGAAAGCAATCATTCCAATTATTATCAGCCATTTAATAAAATTCGAAAAAGCATAAATTATGCAAAGTATGCACAATTAAATGACCTTAAGTGACCTTTGCCACTGTGTGAAATTTTCAGGATCAAAGGTTGTACATCTCCACCAAGTTTCATGAGCGATTCAAACCAACTTTTAAAATCAGCATAAATTATGCAAATTAGACAGGTAAATGCGAATGGTAAATTAAATGACCTTTGGTGACCTTGGCCTACTGTAAAATCATTGGGATATAGATACCCCATCTCAAGAGTTTGTCAAAATCAACGCACGTCAAAAATATCGCAAAAGAAATTATGCAAATTAGACTACTTAATTAGCAAATCATGCCGGAAATAATCAAGTTGTGTACTCTTCATAGTTGTTATATACTCCGACGGCATCACCAATGCATCTGACACACCGATCAAGAGATATCGTGTACACAAGCTTCTGGGGCCATGTTAAATAATATGCAATTATGCAAAGAGAATCTGGTCTTAGGGACCAAATAAGTGGATGCACATCGGCAACTCTTCACTGCACACCTCCACAAAAAGGTCCAGCTCGTGGCTTTCAAGGTTAAGGAGATATGAAACGCAAATACGGACAGCCGACAGACAGACAGGACAGACAGACGGACGGACAGACAGACAGACACACACACAACAAAGGACCACTAGCTCTCTTGAACAAAATTTAGGCGAGACAAAAAGGATCTGGAAAACTTTCAGCAGCACAGAGGAAAACCAAGGGTTAATAGTAACTCTCTTCATGGGAGCATAACAATCTGTTTTTTTATTATATGGCCACTGAAAGGGAGGGGGAGATCGTGGGCGGGATGCAGACCAATAATGACTCGCCTATGGGCAGCAGCTCACCCACAGTGCTTGAAAAATGGGAGGCGTGAGCACTTTCCACCTGCAGATGAAAGACGGAACCTGTGGCAATGCTCCCATGACACAGGGTAGGGTCAAAGTTCCCACAGGTGGAATGAAGCTGCAGTGGTGTGTACCTCACAACCTGGAGCGACTTGGTTTAATGTTATCGGCCCTACTAAAAATTCGTTTTACCTATAAACGGCCTTAGGTGAAAGGGACCAGTGGTTCAAAAAGATTCCCCACCATCATTGAAAACCAGTCTCAACACGATCCAAATTGTAGGACTTTTGTCGATGGGAGTAATGGATCTATAGGTCCGGTACTTCAGGTTTTTAGATCAAGTGACCATCATGGGCATAAAACAATATAGGGCCCCCCATTCCACTGTTGAGCATCTACCCACTAATTTGGTCCAGTTCATCCCCATTGTTGAGTTAGAGCACACCAAGCACACCAGTGTCAAGACAGACCACAGATCCATCACATGCACAACCCCATGGGCAAACGGATACAATGGGCTGTTTTGCTGAAGGAGGAACTAAAATGAAGCGTGAAAGAAAGAACGTGTACTTGCCATTTCCTTCTTGAGTTCTGCATTGAATGCGTGTAACTGAAGTGTTTTTAGAGGACTGCAGTTTCTCCGTGGTTTTTCCAGCCTAAATTATACTGTATAGTCACAGAGAAAAAAAAATATATAGTAGTTTTTCTGTAACAATGGCCTAACTACCAAACTATCATAAGGTTACCAGAAACTAGGAAGCCCTTTGATTAGGTATTTGGCTGAAGCATAGAGGTAAAATAGTAATGTCTGGCTAGCAATCATGGCTGGAGGGGCCAGTAGTAATGGATTAGGGCACATGAAGGCAATGTCACACAGTGGCATATCAATAATAAACAAGAGCACCAATGGGCTGTAACTCAAACCTTCCAAATTCAACAATTGTTTTTGCAAAGAGCATCATAGGATGATTTAAATTTTTTTCACCGCATTGCTCATTATGAACTGCAAGTTTCTGAACAAGTGGAAAGTTCGATAATGTGAAAATCGTCACAGACTGGTCATGGGGGGTTTTCAATTGTTGATGTTGCCTTTGAGACGGTGGCTTGTGGTCAACATAGGAGTTGCTGAACATTGTGTCAAAACTTCGAGGATGGGCAACATCTGTCGGAGCACATGATTATTTAAGGGCCTGGAACATGGCCATTTCCACATGTGTTACTATGACGAGTGTTTATTATGTCCTTTAATGCTTCTGAAGTTCGACCTTGACTAACCTGTGTAGGTGGGTAACTTGGCCATGTGTATTTTTCGCTTTTGAGCATCATAGGGAAGAATGTTTAGTTCCCTTGTTTTTTTACTGTTTATTGTTGTTATACAATCCTGAACTGTATACCTACGCATTTTACTGATTATTTTGTCACACAGACTTTCGGGTCAAGCTTCCTTGAATGTGCAAATTTATATACAAATTAGTATGGGTATTTGTGATCAAAAGAGGTCGCACAATGATTACTCTTCATTCCACTGTACTGGTCACTCACCACACAAAATTTCAGATGACGGCTCTCACAGGGTTCGGATATATCAAAACACACATACAACAAAACAGATGACAACACAGACGACAAACAGCCAGCCCACAAACAAAGTGATTGCTAGTCTCTTCTCAAACAAATTTCAGGAGAGAAAAACACCGACAAGAATGACTGGTAGAATGACCCAACGTGAGACATTTTGGAAGTCATGCTCAGTTTGGGAGCTATAAACATAACATGCAAAATGCACACGCACACACAAACAAGACAATGCGACGCGCAAAAAGTATCCTGCCTGGTGCGCGATCGTTGTTTCTATTATTCATCACACTCCCCAACCAACTAGTTCATTCAGACCAATCGTCAAGTCAAACGAAACATCACTATTTTCACATATAACACATAAAAATTCCTAAATACTGACCAATAGTTGACCCTCCTATTACAAAAGTCCCTTAATAGCCTTTTTCTTTTCTTCTTCATGCCCCCCCCCCCCACTCTTCCTCCATAAATACCCCCAGAATTTGAACAAAAAAAAAGGTTTTTCACACTCAGTCCAACTCACTTCCTTGAACCAAAATCCAACTTAAATGTTCTAAATCCCCTTGCAGCCCGGCTTTTTTGCTTTGAAATCCTTTCCTTCATTACTCACTGCCTTTTATTTTCAATCAGCCAGCATGCCATCCCCCCCCCCCCCCGCCAGGTCACAAAGCCCCCTCCACCTCCCCACACACCATGAACTATCCCCATGCAGCAGTCAGATGGCCCAAATATAATCTTTGGGAATCCTCCACAGTTGGTCCCCAGTCCCCAGGCAAGAAGACGGGAAAAAAATGTTACAGTATTTGTGAATGTCGACTAATCAACCTACTCAAATTGGTTGGGTAAGAGAGGTTTTGCTTGTGGGCAAGCTTATAACATCACAATTGTCCAGGAGCTATGGGATTTACTCCGTTCCTCAGTCTTTCGTCTAATAGAATCTCTTATATGATGGGTTTCAATCAAATTCCTGAACTCCACACATCATATTCAGAAAATTAAAATGGACCTGCCCTACTGAGTTTGCGAAATTCCTTACCAAGTGGAAATTTGAATAAATTTATGCATTAGGCACATACAATGAGCTTATAACAGCAGTGAAATTTGTTCACATGGAGCTATGGTTTTTCACACTCTTTTCTCCATGCTTTATTCAAACAGAAGCTATTATAAGATGGATTCACTTCCTGAACATCAACACAATCAGAATCCAGAAAATGGTAATGGACCATACCTAATGATTTTGGCGAAATTCTTACAAGTTGGAAATGAATAATTATGCAGATTAGGCACATACAATTACCACTCTAGTGACCCCAGCTTTCCCTTCAAAAATGATCAGGATCAAGGTGGATCACATCTACCAAGTTTTGTGGAATCCCAACAAACTTTCAAAAATTTCATAAACATGCAAATTAGACACATTAAATGACCTCCAGTGACCCCGACTCTCTTCACTTTTAATTTCTTCTCGGGAACCATGATAGACCACCGTTTCGTAAAAATCTGACAACTTGCAACATTCGCATAATGATGCAAATAGAAGACCACTTAATTGCATATTTCAGGCTGAAAATCTAATCAGTTCATCTCCCTGTCTTCCAGGTCCTACATGCAACTACACACTGTAGCACATACGTGTCTTGCGTAATCTTGCTAACGAGCTTAAACATAAATACTTAAAAAAAAGGTAATTACCCACTTGATTAATGACTTTGGTTGCTGCCCAAATCTAATCACTATCGAATATTGCAAGTTCCCCCCTTATTGATATGGGCTCGCTGCGGATTGCTATGCAGGGTGCTGCGATGAGTGGATGGCAACATTCTGCGGACGATCCTGGCTGCGCCTGCGCTTGCAGACTAGTGTATGGCTACTTAAGTCCTAAACAACATGAAGGTCATTTCAAGGTCATATGAGGTCATTGGCCTAAAATCTGCGCTTTTGTTGTCTCGCCTAAATGAAATTCATGAAGAGACTTAGGGTCACTTGTGTGTAGTGTTTGTGTTTGTGTGTGTCCACACTTTCTTGTTTTCAGGATTTCTCACGAACCGTGAAAAAAGGGGGGGCCGAGTATGATACCATTTTTGGTGTGTGTTGCGTGTACACGTTCATCCGGCTCTTTTTTTTCTGTCAGTTTAGCAAACATGACCTTTTGGAACTTCCAAACCGAACCAACATTTTTCTCCTCAGTTACAAGTTCCTCGCATACGACATGGTGGCTCAATATGGTCTTGGCATTTTGTGGATTTGATAGTATTGGCATTTCCTTCCTGGGTTACATATTCAGTTCTCCCACATTCAGATGGGGGATAAGTCCAGCACAGTTGAACTACCGGTATGTTCTGCAGGTAATTTAAACAGTAGTTTCCAGTAATTATGGATTTTTTTTTATGTATACTTGCCGTCACATAGGATCAAGCCTATTTAAGGCCCAGCAAGGGGGCTCGATCTGGGATAGTGGATTATGCCCCTTATTATCAGCTGGTGAGTCTCACCAGATACACGGAAACAAGGCAATGCCCCCCCCCCCGGGTACCTTTACTGTGGGGGTGCCGGCAACTGGCAAATTGCCTACCCCTCGTTTGTCCCTGCTCCATCCCTTGTGCTGCAACCAGCGAGAGGCAACAGGTACCATTTTTAAAGCCTTTGGTATGACCGACCGGGATTCGAACCCGGGCCAGTTTTTTTTGTTTTTTTTCGCCAGGGGGAGCCAAAGCTCTACAAATTATCACCACTCGGATATAGGTGACATATACGATACGTTCTATACTCACATCACGCAAAAGTAATCTGACCACTTAAATAAACAGGGTGGTGCAACCAGGGGGCTTATGGCACAGCCCCCCTTCGATCATTCACCATTCATTGAAAAACCCTACATTAGGAACAACAAGGCCAAAAGGAAGGGTGTGGGGAGAAAAAACACAACGAAAAAAGAAGGAAAAAACAAAGCGAAAATTAAGCGGAAAAACAAGAATGGAAATATAGATTATGAGTAGAGGTTAAGGCGAGGTGGGATCAAGCCAAGATCTCCCAGTCAGGAGGGCAAGGGCTTCCCCAATGGATACGCCACTGCGGCGAGTGGCCACTTGTGCATGTCACCGTCTGGAAATTGTTTCTTCCCTCCCCTCTTGGGAGATCAGGATCGGACCATGCCAGTAACAAGCACGCTGCCCAGATGGTACAAAGGGCCCATTCGAGATTCCATGGAACCATCCAAGGGCTCGCATGCAGAGTTCGCAGAAAGCGCTCACTGGTCGATTCCCTGCGACAGGAGTCTGCAGATGCAGTGTGCTGCGGGACCCGTGGATGGCATCTTTTGTTATTCCTATGTACTCCCTTTCTGCGGACCTGCGCAAGGGCCTGCGCTGCGCCTGAGCTGCGCCTGCGGGAAGAACGGATGGCTAGCTCAAAAACAGTCCACATCCACCAAGTAGTTTTGTTCAAAACCGAAAAGTAGAAAAATTGTGGGGAAAAAATACGAATTTGACCTATGGGGACCTTGAAAGCATGTAATGTTATTCGGGACCAACTTTTTACCCACCACCAAGTACGTGTGAATCAGACTAATGTGATATTCGCCAATAGACACCAAATTTGACCTTGAGGACCCTTGAAATCACCATCATTTTTTCGGGAATAAACTTTTGTCCGCACCCACCACGTTTTTTTGAATCAGCTGACTCTGATTTTTCGCAAAGAAAACACAAATTTGACCTTCGCTGACATTGAAATCACCGTCAACCAACTTTTGTCCAACCACACGTTTCGTGGTGTTAAATAGGATAACCGTATTTTCGTTGTAAAAATGGCAAATAGGTGAAGCAGCAGGACATGAAGGGATGCCCAATTTAGAACTCATCCGAGATGGCATTTACACTAAAACAGACATGGTACCAGGTTTCGGATCAATCGACAAAGCAATTCAAGAGTGATTGCGCTAACAGCTAGAGTTCCCAAGAGTGGCGGCAGAGACGCAGCTACACCCCCAAAACCATAATATCCCTGGGACACTTACAGGTCACGGGGATATAATAAGAGAGAGATTACTGTTCCATGCTGAGATGGTTATGTGTCCGTGAAACCCAAGGATGAATATCAGAGAATATCATGAAATTGAATATTCACAGCTGGAGTCTAAGTCTATGCGTGAGAAATTGCCAGATGGACATGTGCGTTTTTTTCAAACGTAGTGCGGCTGGATCAGTGAGGTTCTGACGTTAGACCAAAAATACTGCCGGCTAGTATGCTTCAATGAATGTAATTGCCAGTTCTGTTCCTACGAGGAACTGCATCAATTAGTGGTAGAGTTCTTTAAAAGCTTTGGACTCTACCAGGGCAGTCTAAACCCACTGATGCGGATTATACAGACGTTTTTAAACTGGATGATGAGAATGAGGGGATCGGATTAGCTCAGTTCCCCAGTTTTAAAAGCTTGGACTAGTGATCGTAAAGTTCCAAGTGCGAATCCCAGCCGGATCCTTTCCGGTGCATCCTTGGACAAGGCGCTTACAGTACCGGTACCTTGTCCTACCCAGGTGTATTGGGAACCTCTGAGAGGTTACTCGTAATCACGAGTGTGCTGATTACGGCAGCCTGTGATGAAAGGTCCCAGTTGCCAGGAGTGTATAGCTCAAAGTGTGCACTATGGTGCGGGCTTAACAAGGTACAATTGACAAAGGGTAATGGCCTTCAGCGCGTCAAAAGACGTACTATGTGCGGTGGTGTGTAAGTCATATATAAAGACGGTAAATAGTATAATCATTATTATGATGAGGATGCAAAAACCTTTTTGCAGGAGAGCGTCAGCCTCCCACCGGAAGTTCTGAATAATGGTAGTGTCTAACCCAAAGACTTAATGAAAGAAAATTGGTTCAGTTACTCAAACCAGACACATATTAAATATGTAGTGAACTGTTGTGATGAGTTATTGGACTGTTGTGCCTTCTCTGCACAGGGGCCTGCAATGCTCAAGTTCATGCATGTCTACACAATTGAGGGATTTTGTTAAAGTGGGAGTATTTCACATGAGGCGGAAGTTGCACTTCTTTCTTAGAGAGGTTTTATCACAGTTTGGCTTGTAAATGATCTCTGGCGTACAACTGAGCACAATGGGCGGCTAGCTCAACCGCACAATTTACCAAGACGAATGTGTAAAAAATGGCAAGTTTCAAACAATGCCCATTGTGCCCCTGTATGACCTTTGACAATGACGTCTTCATATGCCACGGGATCATCAATAAACTTGATACTCAGTTGGTTAACATCCATCAAAAGTAATGACCAACGAGGAGAAGAAAAAGAGGAGGAAAAGGTGTGATGGGGGCCAATGCATTGGGTCCAAGTTTGGTCAAAATCCATGGAAAGAATGACTGTTTGCTTCTTTCATCAGATGTTATGGTTTTATATTCTAACGACATATATGATGGTGCATCTCTAAACTTGGAAACAAGCTGAAAAGGCACATCCAAAAGTTCAAAGGAACATGACACAGTTTTAAGGAAATCTAATGTACTGTATAGGAGATGATTTCGAAATGTGACAAATAAGACCTGTATTTGCCCCTTCAATTGACGTTTGACCTGACCTCACAAAGTGGAACATTATCCCATGGGTCCCATTTAAACAATGTGTCCAAGTTGGTTGACGTTTGTCACAGAATGAATGTTTGGGGGCCAAAAATAGGCAATTGTGGACAAAAACTGGATAGGGTTGATAGGATTGTAGGCTGAAAAGCCCATAGTTGACTATTCCATCATTATGGTCAAGCACCAGCACTGTAGCACAAAATTTGTAGGTGGAGCATTTTGCATGATTGCACATGATTGTCCCCTGCCCCACATTGGGCATCAAGTCCCTCAAATTCCCTGACAACCCTGAATGTACGGCTTTCGAACTTCATACATGTATGACCGAATATCAACAGCACTGACCTGGCAACAAAATTGAGAACATTTTTGCCACATTGGGCCCCTGAGCCTAAAGTTTGCAATCCCTGATGGACCACTAACCTGGGAGCATTACATGTACATGTAACTTCTAACAAAATCAATTGGAACTTGTTGAAGATATGCATTTCAAGTCAGTTCCAATGTTGAATTTTCATAAATGAGCCCGTGATAAAAATTTCCCGACACCCGGGGTAACGACGTTGCCCTTATCATTATGAATGAATGTCAGCACGGTGCACCAAAACTTGTAAGAGGAGAAGAATTAACATTTTGCGTAAATCCCCATGATGGGCCCTCGGGTCCACACTGGGCCTTGGGTCCTATCCCGGACCATTTTATTACGCTATTTATACCATCATATGACTGAACATCATCATTGTGCAACTAAATTTGTAGGAGATAGAAGATCTTGCATATTTCATATAATGGACACTAGGGCCCAAATTGGGCCCGGGACCAAATTCCCGACAAAAACCAATTGGCCTTCTACCTGAAACCATTACAGTAGCTTGACGACAAAACAATTGAAAGCTTGAAGGATGAGATGCATCCAAGCCCCCTTTGTGTGAAATATCATAAAGTCGGACCTTGGACAGAAAATCCTGAACACTCCAAAAGTACAGCTATTAGACTATATTATGACCAAACACAGAACTGTGCACGTAACTTTGTAGGAAATACAACATTTTGCAGTATTTTATTACATCAGTGGGATGTGGGGCCCTATGGACCAAACGGGCCCTGGGCCCAAAAAAAAAAAAAACTTCCTGAACAACCCCCAATGGCCGTCTATCCAAGGAACTTACATGTAACTTGACAGAAACAGTCAATGAAGCTGTGGGAGGAGATGCTTTCCAAGTACCATTATGTGAAATTTCATAAATGGCCCTTGGGCCCAAGTGGGACCCTGGACCGAAAATTCCTGGAACACCCGAAGGTACGGTGTTAGAACATTAACTTATGTCCCGAACATTCAGCACTGTGCACCAGAAAGAATTTGTGTTGGGGAGATACATTTTGAATCATTTACACTATGGCCCTCCTATGATGCCCTTTTTATGACCTTTGACCTTGAACAAAGTCGAACATGTCCCATAGGTTAATAAACATTGTATCCAAGTGTTCGAACATCCATTAGAATGACTATTGGCGGCCCCAAAAAGGCAATTGTTAAACACACTGGACAGACGACAGACGACAGACAGAACAGACAGATAGATAGTTAGATAGCGGACATGCAGATTCCAATTAGCTCAACCAGCATGGCGGGTTGAGCTAAAAAAGATTGAATTTTTTTTTTTTTCAGATACAAACAAGCACTGCTGGCAAGATTCTTGTTATGGATATAATTTTTCAAATTTCTGTTAGAAACGTTTGACTTAGATTCCTGGTCACTCCCACATGTAGCCATTACTGGTGAACCCTGCACACCTAACTTCTCTTCTCTCATCTTTGGCTCTTTCAAGCGTGGAATTTCTCTGTCAGCAAGGGCAGCAACCTCTTTGTATAAAAAAAAAATCAACAAGGATGGTATAGTAGAATTCCAATCCACTGACAAATCCACTCCTAATTTCATCACAGATTTACCCCAACGCTGGATGGCTTGATAAAAAATTGAACAGGAAGATGGTTTTCTGCTTTGCCATTTGATTGGACCACTCAAGCAAGTTCACAGAAATAGACCCGCCAATGGGGGCTAGTGGAAAATTCAAATGGAAGTGGTCATAGTTTGTAAACACCAATAGATATGCCGAGTTCCAACCAGAGCATTTGAACTAGTGCTTTTTTTTGGCTTAGATACTGTCTATGAGCAGAGGATCAATCTATTCAAGACCAGCAATGGTTGCAGACCTGGACACTGCACTTATTGTCAGCTGGCAATCATTCACCAGCAGGTACACGGATAAGGCTGCGGGGTGGGGTAATCACACGCAGATTGTACCTTGCAATTGCCTACCCTCTTTTGTTCCTGCTCCTATCCTTGTACTGAGCGCCCAGCGAGAAGGCCACAGGTTCCATTTTTATATGTCTTTTGTATTACCCAACTCGGAATTGAACCCCAGTCTTCCGGGGTGGACGGTCAACACTCTCCCAATTTTGGCCATCCACTCGGTGCTGGCCCCCATGTTTTGAATTTTTCTCTTTATTTAAACCAAAGATAGCACCTGTTTGACTGCTAACACTACCTTTATTTTCCTCTAGTGATATTACTTCCTACTAAGAAGATTTTTTTTTATAATCTGGTGACAGAATATGACCTATTTATACATTTTTGAAGAGTGCAATGAGCTTGCAGTAGTATTAGATTTTTAGACACATGCTCACACGCACTGAACTGAACAGTTCGGGGAATAACAATTCCCCCACGCAAATGTCCTAGGCCAATAAGATAATTTCATGTTTAGCGTCCCGTCCCCGCCTGCCTCCTTTTTTTGGAGATTCTGACAATTTCTTCTTTTTTTCTTCATTCAGCACAGGCCATAACTTTTTTTGAAAGAATATTTTGGAGTCTAACTCCATGGAATCATTTCGCTCTTGACAGAGGATCAATTTGAAGCATGTTTTTAGGTTAGTGAACCCTGTATAACCATAAAATAAAAAGGAATGAAAGATGCTTCCTTCTCTGAGAAAGGTCAGTGGCAAAACCCAGCTTCGAACCCGCTTCTTTCCTCTTTTAAACCTGACGAGTCTGGTATTTCTCATGTTGCATTTTATTTAGAAATGGTAATTATGCAATTTCTCAGTTATGACTGGCTATAAGTTTAGCTCAGCTACATGTGGGACATCCATCTGGTATATAAACTCTTGATAAGGCCATGGTCCGGGTCGGCCACAAAAAAAAGGGGGGGCTTCCTCCGCCTCAGTTTCGAGAAAGCAAGGAACGCTAAACATGTTTTTTTTATTTCACTTGGCCTTAAACGGCTTATTTTTCAACGGTCACCACTATTTGAAAATCCAACCAATCCATCCCATTTTTTCGATGTCCATCGGTGATAGTATGGGGGAAAACTGTTCAGTTTTGTGGTTGCAGGATCCATATATTTCGCCTGGGGAGTTTTGAAACATCGTTCTGCACAACTGTAATCTTCAACGTCCAAAACTGCCATTGTTCCCTCATGAACTTAGACACAATATATATCATCCCATCATCCCATCCCGCATCCTCATTATCCTGTAAAAATGATATAAAACTTTAACTGAACTGTAACAAACTCCGAACAGACTCATAGAATGGCTACCAACTGTGTATAAGTTGGAAAATATATATAAAGGGACACATAACATGTAATAAGTGACTAATAAGCCACCTGTGAAAGTAAACTACTTCTTGATCGACTCCAACTGCTCTCGCTGTATCTGCAAAATGTAAAGTCCAACATCTCACCATGAACCACCTTGGGTGCAACTTTGGGCTTGGGACATCTTTGGGATGTCTTTTCTTATTTTAAGTGCTTTGTATTGATTTGAGTTTGCTCATGTTTGGCTTATCCTCCCTTTTCAAATCGGCTCTGCCTTCACGTGGAAGGTAATTCTGAACACTCTTGACAGCCATAATCCATGCACGGTTAACAAATTAGCTCTCAAGGGACCTACAGTAATGCAGGTGTATGGATATCCAAAAACGTGGCCTGATATTAATCAGAACTAGCATTTTCTCGCTAGGATTCTTGTATAATCCTCATGACCCTTTGCTTCATTCCTCATGAAACCTCTGGCATCTCTGCTAACCTAATAATGTCAAAAACGTAATTATCATTAATCAGTTCCATGAAGAAGAGCTTCATAGATGTTTTTTACGAGGGTGTTTTTTACAGCAGAACTAGGTTTTCTAATGACAGGGTTCATTTGAGGTATTCTAGTCATCTCCATCAGACCCTCCTTCAGTCCATCCACTATGTTGCTTTCCACAGCTGTGCAGAACAACACCACATGGTTATCAGTGGTTGCTTGATTCATTTCACAGAGGCACTTTGTGTTAGCGTCAAGGAGCAAGCCAGAAAATCACAATATCTCATTCAATTGTGAGAGACACCAAATCATAACATTTTCCTCTCACTTATCACCTATATCATATCACAACAAGAGCACAATGGTCTGTAGCTCAAACTGAAAGAAATGCTCATAATATTTCACTTAGATGGATCAACAAGGGAGCATTATGACGTACCAGGAAACTCGATGTGAATTGCCTGTTTGATTTCTTTAGTTCGTTTTGACCTATCCCTGATTTCATCAATGATCATCGATCATCCGATGTTGCAATGATGTTATTTCACACCTCAGACTCATACCACCATGGTTATAGAAAAAAATGTTAAAACATTCTTTTGAAGCCTGTGACAAGTTTTTGGGCTCAACTACACTGCTTGGCCTTCTTATTAGGTCGTGTATCGAAAATCTTCGATCGTTCTATGGTTAGAACAGTCAGCACAGTTTGCATTAGCGCCGGTATCATGGACTGAATATTAGGAAGTATGTTGGTTATATTTAAGCCGAGGCGGCCAAAACATCCACGCCGTGGTTGGTTCGAAACATCCATGGCTACAGGTTCGCTGAATGGTACCCGTGACATTGCCACAGGTTTGGTTATTGCCCCACATTGCCACCGTTTGCCCCTTCAAATCGGAAAACCTGTACGCCAGATGACACCGGTTTCTGTGACAACCTGTGTCTAAATTGGCAAGGCGAAAACTTGTGTCATTGCCACACACACTACATGGGGCAAACCTGTTAAAATCCGGTGGCAGGCTCACATTCACTGGGAATTCATCCCTTTATTAAATAGTAGCCCCCCCACTAGCCACTCAGTAATGCACCACAGTAACCACAGGTTTACGACACGGGTTGACACACGTTACCACGTTGCCATGTATGCCACGTATGTCTCCTAAACCAGGTTTGCCCCACCTGTTTCCACAGGTTTTTGATACATGTGTCAATACGCAGTCCAATGGGGGGAAAACCGTGGTAAAAAACACATGTTAACACGATAATTTGTTCCAAAATCACAGGCTTGCCACATTTTTTGCTCTATTATTGTCTTTGAATTTTGCAACACTCTTTGTTACTGGTAAACATGTGTTTTATTCTGACACGGTTGGCCGACAACTCGTTTTTTTGTAAGGGTGTGTACTTGGGTGTATTAAATTAGTGTTACAACAGTTGTCAGGGATTGAGCCAAGGAGGAGAGTCAGATTCCATTGCAGATGTCACACAAATCCGTGCTGTTACGAACATCTAAACCTAGCGTAACCCTTTCACCCCACACCGTAATCCCTGACCCCACCCTTAACACCAATCTCAACAGCCTCCTTCTTAGCCAAGTTTGTCTCCCTGACTCTCGAATGGAGGGAATGCAATCACTGCTACACAAGTGACATGGATGAAAACAGTGGGTACATTGCCACGGGGATAATGCTACCCCATGCAATAATGTTCCTGCTTCCATCCATAACGACGGGACTGTCGCCGAAACGAAAGGGCAAATCCTCAACTGCAACAGTTGTCTGGGCCATAGTGAATGATCTTTCCAGGGCCCAATTGTATTTTGTGTGAATTAATGAGAAAATGAAAATGGTAATTTCCAATGGTTCTATTAATTCCCAAAAGGTAGCAAGCAGTAGGCTAAGCACTTAGGCCTAACTTGCTATGATTTTGTACAGGGAAAACACTTACGCATAGATAAGAAAAGTTGAATATTGAAAAACCCCCTTGCAAATAACATGACTCAAATCTTTTTTGTGGAAAATGTGTTGTATCAACCCATCTTACATGCCTGTTCATTATTGCATTGATTTTCAAATGTTTTCAGATCGCAGGTCTAACGTTATCGTAGGCCTAGGCTAGCGCTACGTGACATGTGCTTAGTAATAATCGTAATACTTAGGCCTCGTACTTAACAGTATTATATAGGCTTCCACGTTCAACGTCGAAGTAAGAAACCTCTGCTTCAAACCTTCGCTGCAAATTGACTCCAAAACCTGGTTTCAAGAATCTATTGATCCCGATCTTCCATGAAATTTGAATTATCTCTAATTTTTATCTCTGTGACTACCAATCTCACTATTAGAAGGGTATTCCATGATTATTCCGTGGAAACAAGAAATATAAAGTGTCACTTTCGAAGTGACTGGCTGCGCGAATCGGCTCGCTCCAGCCGTGTTGTACGTACGGCGGTATTGCATGTAAGTAGGTGGTTCTTCGATGCCCGTGGTTGACTTTGGTGATTACCAGATAGAGTGAATACAAACCGTAAATGCTTTCAAAGGTTATGTGACGCAATAACAATCCCCCTCGGTTTTTGTCCAATAGACCAAGTATATACGGTATATACGTTCGAAAGAAGCGGGCCATACAGTCATGCAGCTAAATTGCAGTGTCAGATCTCACTCGCAGCCAGATTGCGAGGTCAGATCTCCGAGTGAATTATGGGAGAAATGAAAAAGGTTCATGGGAAATATGTCAACTTTTCCATGGAATCAACCTTAAACTACCTCAGATAACATGACATGTAAATTTTGTGAACATGTCATGAAGAAGCAGATTTGAGGAAAACAGGAGAAGGCAATTGGAAAAGTCCAATCCTTTTCATAGCAGAAAATGCATTTTGTAGATTTAAACAAAACAAAATAGCCCCTATTCCTCTTTAATAACCTTTGACCGGACCTTCACAAGGTCAAGTTGTCCCAGGGGTCAATGAACATTGTTTCCAAGTTCGGTCCACATTCATCAAAGTATGACTGTTAGAGGCATATGATATTTCTTGTCACCAGATGTAATGTTTTAACTCTAATGGCATGATATGACCTTCCATCGAAAATCCTGTACCATATGAAAGTGAGCGCTCCCAATGACATTATGACTGAGTTTCATGACAATCTAATGCTGTTGGTAGGAAAGATACATTTTGGAATTGTGATCATAATGGATAAGTGTGATGCACTGTAATGACCTTGACCTTGACCTCCACAAGGTCAAAACAGAAATGTACTAGTGGTCAATGATCGTCATGTTCAATTTTGGTCACATCAATCAAAAGATTGATCAATTGGCAACGAAAAAGGCAATTTGGGGGACCCAAAAGTCCAATGTGGGACACAACAGGAATTAGTTAGATAGAATGAATGGCGCGGATCAAAAAGTCAAACCAGCATAGCTGGTTGCGCTCAAAAAAACTGGTTGAAATCTGATTTTCAAATCAAATACAAGCATTTATTTTCGTTTTTTTGCTCATACAGCCTTCCATGGAGCATAGCTGTAACTGTTTATAATGTGAACTGTGGTTTTTGAAATCAGAAAAATGGCCTCATTCGAGTTGGAAAAATCCGAGTTCCCAGATGAGGTAAAATATTGCCATTTTGTTTTTCAGGCTTGCTTCATTGATTACTAACCCGAAGCACTGTAGAAAAATGGGTATTGCAGGCTACCTATACTACCCTCCAACCACCCCTGTGGTTCATCCATGGGATGCACACGTTAGCAGAAAATGACGAAAGAAGACAGAGGACCACTGAAAAGTCAAGAAGTTTTTTAATAGTTGAATTGAAACAGTTTTTAATTTATCAATTCGGTGGTATGAACTAGAATTCTGCCACAACGAGAATAACAAAGCGAACAAGAGGGGCACTCCCGAGTTGCCAGAATCTAGTCGGCAAATGTGGAACTATTCATTGGTTATACTTGCTACCTTTTTGCGAATTACCAAATGGAAAAAATTTATCAAAAATCCATTTTCCCCAAGAAAATATTCATATTCAGGAAATCTCAGTTTTAATTTACAGCATTAAATGCTGGGAAACACTTTGTTTTGATACCATGTACTTCTGCGGAAAATTTTGAATCATTAATCATCCCAATCTCTAAATATACAAAAACGGAACAGATTTTCAGAAAGTCTCAAATAGGCCAAAAAAACTATTTTCCCCCTAAAATGACATTTTTGGTGTTTTTGGGCTGTGC
Organism: Sclerodactyla briareus; assembly: GCA_026419785.1. NCBI lineage: Eukaryota > Metazoa > Echinodermata > Holothuroidea > Dendrochirotida > Sclerodactylidae > Sclerodactyla > Sclerodactyla briareus. The sequence continues at coordinate 31,075 of JAODTK010005694.1, forward strand.
ATGGGATTGAAGTTGGGAAAGTTGTTATTGTGCCTTTTTACATTGCCCTACAAAGTTTGGAATCATTCCGCCTTGGAATAAGGGAATATTCTTGAGAAAGAGTGAAAAACTTGTAGGCCTAATTTGTAAAAATGGGAAAATTGCTCCCCCACAATTGGTCTGTTGCTCTGAATTCCCACATTTTGATAGTTTCTGTCCTAATTTTGAGAGCAGATGTGTTTAGTGACTATAAGGAGTCAGCGACAGGGTGGAAGTCGGGAGAGTAAGGTGAAGGAGTAGGTGACCCTCTGATTCATGAGAGCGTTATAAAAGCAGGCTTCCCCGTACATAGATTCTATATTATTCAATTTCCACAACTTTACTCGGAGTCCACTAGATCTTCTTGCCTTCCCTTCTTCCATTTCCCGTTCTTGAGCTGTTCATTGACCTCCGGACTGTGGCGGTTTCAGTTCTATCTTCTCTCAGGAATAAACACTGAATAATAAAGCAGCACAACAACCTTCACAACTGATGTATAGTCCGCCAAGGGTCCCTTTTTTTCCCCAATTTTGGCTTTTTGTCCAAATTGGAGGTTTAGCCTCCTTAGCTGGATCCATTCTGCCCTTATTAGGAGAAAAACCACATTCGTATGTGCATGTTGTATACATGCACATAATCTGGCAGCAGTTTGCTGTATTTTCCTACCCAAAACATCCCTGTATATTATGATGTGAGAGTTCATCCTGTGACTGCATGTCTATAAGTTTCGATAACTTCACACAACTTCAAGCAGTCATAGCAGCAAATCCACTGGTCAGACTCAAGACTGAGTCTGGAAATTGCCATGCTGGTTGGTGGTTAGCTTCAAAACAGAGGATGGAGTATACTGGTAATAACTTGCTCTGGAATCAGAAAAGGATGTGAAGATGTAGTTACCCAGTGTATTTTTGGGCCAATACGAATTTGGACTAGGAGAAAACAATCAATGTGGAGTTCAACTAATAAGCTAGGCCTAGGCTACTCGTTAATAGCCTAGGCCTTGGCTAGTATGACGGTTGTTGAAGAGGTAAATTCACACTGATAGCTGTAAATTAGGCCAAGGCTAGGCAAATTGGCATGCTGGTAAAGTACAGCCATGTTTACATGGATGTATGAGATTAATCTTAGGAATTAGGGTGGGGTTAGGGTTAATGTCCAATTCCAGATTACAAATCTTTTTGGTACCCAAACTAACAGGAACTCACTAACACCTTTGCGAGGGCACCTCAGCTGGACAACACGAACCCATGGGCACCCCACCATAGGGTACCCCTCGTGGATAGACTAAACCACCACTATCGGTTACCATAGCAATCGTTGCTAGGCAACCATCAACGTATATATAGGTTGAAAATGGTGAACTGACTACAATATCTCATTCTGGGCCCTTCCAGACCGCTGAGATATTAACATGGGTATAATAGCCACTGTTTCAACTTTGCGGAAGCTAATCACAGAGAGTGTTGTCATAAAACTTTATCTACAGACTAACAACTGGCCAGAATTATCCACCAAGTTAATTCAGAAACTCTTTTGTCACAACAGATTCGTGAACAATTGTTGATAGAGGTTCAAAGCTAACTAGCAAATGCCAATTGGGCTCCACCTGGTTAATTCTAAGGGGCAAGTCCAGCCAAAAATATTTAAATGTCATACGATTGTATTCGTATTGGCACAGCCAATCAACCTTGGTTTCATGTTCATAGCATGTTCGTTTGAAGTACAGCCTTTAAAGATTATTAATTATCATTGCTGAGTGCAATTTGCAATATGTGAATGACGTCATTATCTACCAATTTTAAAGACACGTCAAGAAATATGGCTACCTTTGGCCTTATAATCGGTAGATACATCATCTAAAAAGGTTACCAGCTGGCCACAAATCACCAAATTATATGGAATTTGAGGAAGCCATATCTTCCAACCTGACCAAGCTATAGACTGGAATGAAGTGATATTTGGAATGATTTTTTTATTCTCTTTAACTTTATAACACCAAAAAGAGTCGAATTGGCTGGACTTTGCATTTAAAAACAGATTGACACCTGTTGTATCGAAAATAAGTCAAACTTCTCTTGCAGAGATGCCTTCAGTCAATGGCCCTACCCACAGAAGACATATAAGAGGACTTTTGTTATAACGACATTTGGCACAAGTGAAAGGAGAAATTTCGAATGGGATTGCTTTCATTGCTCAACAAAACCTCTGATATACTCCAACATTGTGAATTATTTGTTTGACTTTTTCACATAGGAAAATTGAATCCCCAATTTTCCAATGATAAAGTTTCCCAGAAGTACCCAGATGCAGTGTCTTACAGTGTTGGAGGGTTCGAGGCCGGCCTCGGCTCGCGGCCGGTTTTTGGCGGCCTTGGCCTCGGAAGCTTCCGGCCTCGGATTTGGGCGAGGCCGGGTCGAGAGCGACAATATTCTTTGTAGTAAAATAAAGAACAAATGAAAATTTATGTCACAAATGATGCTTCTGGATTTGTTGAATTTGCCAACAACTTGAACTGACATAGCATACTCGGTATTGCCCAAAAGGCGCCGTAAAAATGTATGGCGCTGCGCTCGGCCCGCGTGCAATTCCCAGTCGAGTGCTGGAGTGGCCAGCGACTAGCGAGCTCGTGAGGCCATAGACATCTTACAGTACTGAATGCAACTGCCACGCAAAGTGCACACATACGATATGGTAAGCTCTGTGTTCAGAGCAGCGAATCCTGCATAGGAGCGCGGCCAGTGTGAAACTTTCATCCACTTATATCACCCCCCTTAAGGTGCCCCTTTTCCTTTTTCCCTCCCCCCCCCCCCCCCCCCCCTCCCCCCATTCCCCTTTTTTTCCCCCCCCTTTTAAGTTTCCCCCCCCCCCCCTTCCCCCCCCCCCCCCCCTTTTTCCCCTGAGTAGAAGTTGCGAGATGAAATTCTAGTCTCCAGTGCATTAAACTTTCATAAGCCTGGCCCATTAAAATACGAAGAATGTGGTTTGTGCTGCAGATCGTGATGTTTTTATTATTCATCTATTGATACAAGGACTTGTCACAGTCCCGGCCTAAAAGTTTACTAGTCCTTCACTGTTGAATTGCAATTTTGTTTAAAAAGTATATCTAAACACCATTTAGGACTAGCTGTCACTTACCCTGACAAAAAAAACCCCCTGACCAATCGTCTGTATAGTGTGTACATGAAACAATCCACAAAATTATTTTTGATTCCTTTCATTATATTCCCATGGGGAAATTAATGGTTCTGTCTTCGCACGCCGCCGCGCCACGGATAATTTTTATGTTAGCTGATCACTCTCCACGCCTTGTCAGGTTGACTTGAAACTTTCACACATCCTATAAACGTGAAATAAAAATCTGGTTTAGTTCGAAATTGGGCGTCGCCACCCACATACCACGAGGGCTGGCATCTTGGATTTTTTACGTAACTTTTTTATCACTGATTTAACGTGTTTGGTTTAGGTTACCCGCCAGTGCTGTCATAGTTTATGATTGACTTTATCCGAAGGAATCTATGCAGTCATGACAGTGTGTGTGTGTGTGTGTGTGTGTGTGTGTGTGTGTGTGTGTGTGTGTGTGTGTGTGTGTGTGTGTGTGGTGTGTGTGTGTTGTGTGTGTGTGTGGTGGGGGGTGTGCGTGATGCCTGCTTGTTAACCACGATAACTCGACCACACCTTGGTGATCAAGCTCATATCTTGGTACAAGTACTCTGCTCAAAAAAACCAAAAAAAAAAAAAAAAAAAAAAAAAAAAAAAAAAAAAAAATATTTGCACTGGCTAGGAATGTGCTATCTGTCCCCAGCTATTATGCGCCAGTGGAAGAGTGTTTAGCCATGGGTGGGGGATAATGCTGCCCCATGCACACCGGGCCAAGCATTCCCCACAGATGCTGGACTACTAGTTGATTTTTCAAAATGGCGTGGGCCTGTGTCCTTAGCACCTAAGGCTAGTACCTTTCTGCCTGTGCACTTGAAGAGTCTATTGAAGATTGCATTTAATGTGAAGGCCTAAGTATAACCTTTTACAGCAATCTCATACAAGCAGTGACATTTTAAAATAGTGCATATTTTTTTTATCGTTGAGCTTAACGAATTCAAGAATTAAAATTGTTTGCATATCAACTTTCGCTTTTTCCATCTCATTTCGGGACTGTCACCCCTTCTTGTCTCCATATATTAATTATAATTACTAACTGTAGCCATGGGGAAGACAAAACAAAATTATTTAGATATTTAAAACAACCAAGTTTAAATTTCATCTGTTATATTATTGCCCGCCTCGGCCTCGGAGTGTGGCTTTCGGCCCTCGATGGTGCGGTCCTCGGGCCGCCTCCCGCCTCGAGGGTGCGGCCTCGCCTCGATGCAGCTGCCCGCGACTACAACACTGGTCCTTATTGCTCAGTGCTGTGCAGCTTTGTTAGTGGATACCTCAGGCTAGCACACCAGTTGGGTGGGTCACCAACAGATGGCCTCTGTCATAAAACCCCCCCCCATGACCCAGTGATCAACAAATTTTAACACACACCAGAAGCCAAAAGGCTTATGATTCCTCCTTGACTGTTGTCTGTCAACCCTCGCAACCATGGACAAATGGGGATAGTACCAGCTCTTATAGGCAAACATAACGTCTGACAATTTTCCCTCTTTACGCAACACAACTAATAGGGTTCCTGTACCCTTCGTAGTAAGCTACACACACTTAAATTCCGCGGTTTTACATACTTTGAACTCTGGTAACCTTAAATGACTCCGACCTGACCCCAAAATAGTAGGGTTCATGATCATCATCAATGGGGATACACAACCAAGTATAGCCTCATTCCCACCACCCCCGCCTTTGTACCAAAAACAATGGGTTTATGTACTCCCCATACGAAAGATACACACTAATTTCAACCTGGTCATAACCAACCATTTGGACTTATCGTGTTTACAAGGTTTCTCAGACTTTGACTCTCTCTCCGTGACCTCAAGAATGACCTCTGTACTTGACCCCAAACAATAGGGCTCATATACTCATCAGGGGAAACAAACATAACAAGTATGAGCTTCCACCCACCAGGTGGGGCAGTTATCGTGTTTACCAAGCCAAAATTGGCTAAAATATCAAATTGTCACAATTGTTTATTTTCGATCAAAAATTCACTCCTGCCCCTGAACCAAGCATAGGTTCCTGTACTCCCCATAGAAGCTCTACAACTAATTTCAACTTGATTCAGACCACAATTAATGACTTATCGTGTTTATCTCAAGGTTTGCAGACTTTTGACCTTTTGGTGACCTCAGATGACCTCTGGACATGATCTCAAAATGATATGGTTCGTACTCATCATGGGACACAAACATACCCAGTATATTTCCTCATCAATCCGGGTGGGGTCGATTTATCGTTGGAGGAGGCGGACTTAGCTCCGTCTGTAGAGCTCCGGACTTCAGATCAATCGATTGCGATTCGAATCCGTGAAAGCCGAGGTGTTTCGCAGTGCTGGTTAGACAAGGCATGTCTCCTCGCTGTCTCACTCTACCCACCGTGTAAAAGTTGGGTACCTGCGAGGTACGGAAGTTGCGCCGCTGCTTTGGCTGCCAAGGGGTGTAAGTAGGTCCGTGAGCGAACGTGCACCCTGGGTGGTGCGGGCATGGTCTTCATCAGGTTAACAATGATCAGTGGTTAAGTCGCTAGTCGTGAAGAGGCTCTGCCTTGATACAAGACTATAAACACGAATCTTAATCTTAATCACAAGCCAAAGTGGGCCGAAATATCAAATTTGCACAAATTTTCTCATTTTCGACAACAATTCATCACCCCGACCGTGACCAGAAACAATAGGGTTTTCCTGTACTCCCCATAAGAAAGCTATACACCTGATTTACACTTGATCAGACAACCCTTCTGGACTTATCGTGTTTACAAGTTTTCATACTTTGACGTCTCGTGGACCATAAGAGACCTCTGACCTGGCTCCCCAACCATAGGGTTCATGTACTCATCATTTGGTACACACATACCAAGCATGAGCTTCATCCATCCAGGTGGGGTCGAGTTATCGTGTTTACAGCCAAAATTGGCCAAAATATCGCATTTTCATATTTTTTTTTTTCTATTTTCGACGCAAACTTCACTCAACTCCGACCTGAACCAAAAACAATAGGGTTCCTGTACTCCCATAAGCAAAGCTATACACCTAAATTCAAACAACTTGAATCAGACCAACCATTCTGGACTTATCGTGTTTAACAAGGTTTTTCACAGACTTTGACCCTCTGGTGACCTCAATGACCTCTGACCTTAACCCCAAACAATAGGGTTCATGTACTCATGCATTATGGGGTTCACACATACCAAGTATGAAGCTTCAATCCATCAACGAGGTGGGGTCCTAGTTTTATCGTGTTTCCAAGCCAAAATTGCCAAAATAATTGAATTTTCAATTTCCTTTTTTTCGACCAAATCACGAGCCCCGATCCCTGGAGACCCAAAAACAATAGGGTTCCTGTACTCCCCCATAAGAAAGCTATAACCTAATCTCAACTTGATCAGACCCAACCATTCTGGCCCTAGCGTGTTTACAAGGTTTTCAAGATTGACTCTGGTGACCTCAATGACCTCGGACCCTTACCTCAAAACCATATGGTTCATGTACCCCCTCATCATGGGACACAAACATACCAATTCCTAGAGCTTCATCCATCAGGTGGTGTCGACTTATCGTGTTTACAAGCCGAAAATTGGCCAAAATACTCGAAGCGCTTTTTTCACAAATTTTCCCTTTTCGAACCAAAATTCACTCTCCGACGACCAAAACAATAGGGTTCCTGTACTCCCCATAAGAAAGCTATCCACTAATTTCAACTTGAATCAACCACCATTCTGGACTTATCGTGTTTATACAAGGTTTCTAGACTTTGACCTCTGGGACCTCCAGATGACCTCTGACCTGGACCCCAAAACAATAGGTTTAATTTACTCATCATGGGAACACACATACCAAGTATGACTTCATCCATCCGGTGGGGGTCGAGTTATCATGTTTTACAACAAGCGCAATTGGCCAAAATCGAATTTTTCACAATTTCTATTTTCGACCAATATTCAACCCGACCTAAACAAACATAGGGTTGCTGTAACTCCCCATAGAAAGCGTATAAAACACCCAATTTCAAACTTGATCAGACCAACATCTGGACTATCGTGTTACAAGGTTTTCAGACTGTGACCTCTGGTTACCTCATATGACCTCCGACCTGACCAAAAACAATAGGGTTCATGTCCTCATCTGGGGAACCACAGACCAAGTATGAGCCTGACCATACCCAGACCTGATCAGTTTATCGTGTTTATGCTGGGTGTCCCACACCCATCCACCACACAAACACACACGACGTTACCTGCATGACTCCTCCTGACTTTCCGCAGGAATCAAAACTGAGTTTTTTTTGGCAGCTCAGCTAAGTTTTACAGCTGTTATGTAGCGAATATTGCAGCAGCATGTGCAAAGGCCCCTCCATTGTACTTATTTGCCATAGGGGGGGTGGGTCATTCATGAGGGCTGCACTTCCCTTGGTTCCACCGCAACCCCCCCCCCCCAAGTTAAAAAAATATCCGGTACGACGTCGCGCTGCTTCCGGCCATGTTGTAACTGTCCCTGCGGGGTGTTGCCGTGTATGTTATGAGTGGGTCTTTGAGCAAATTGTTGACGTGATACATGTAGCAGGCATTTTCCTGCACAGGCGCCGCCCTTGTGCCTGCCAGGTTTGTGATCATATTTTACAGCCATTGCCCATACTCCCACATGTAGGTAGGATGTAGTGTTGTAATATATGCCTGCTTAGGGCATTGGGTTCTGAGGCATTATACATTACACGTGGAGTCCTAAGTTCCCTTGTTTACATGTTGTGGTGCGACTGGCTAGCCTTCCCCTACCCTTGGTTTGTAGTTTGCCCATAAATAGACTCCTTATGATGCTATATCTACTTTATCCTTCACAGTATAGCCTGTAGCATGAACCCAGTACTGTTTTCACTCTGGATGTTGGGTCGAATTCCATGCTGTGGTTCTTACTGACAGCTATACAGGATTTCCTGTACTATAAATTTCTACTCTAATTGTTAACCACTGCACCTATTATTTGACTGAAATATCGGCCACTGCGTGGATCCCGTCACTAATTGCATTGAGTTTGTTTGAACGCGGAATTTGTGAAGTGATATTTATGGCACATGCATTTCAGCTGTTACTGTTGCGCTTTGCATGTCCGCCATAAATATATAGGATTCGGCCTTCTCGGGCCCCATGTATGTCCGACATGGTGGTAGGCGTACAACTACCTTATCGAGCCTTATATTCCGCTCATCGTGTTGAGTACGCCACCCCCCCCCAAAATTTATGAGGCGGGTTGGTACGGCACCCAAGTGGGGGCAATTAACAGAAGGTTCTCATCAAGACTACCGTCACGTCACTGCATCATGGTTCCCAATGTTGAGAGTCAGTTGCCTGTTTCATGACTGTCAACTGCACTTCCTCAGACCTATACTGCCTTCCGGGCCAACAAGCCTTGTGGTCCAATTGTGCTATTGACTGTAGCTTGCACCGGTGACAAATCGACTGTACAGTGTGAGGTGGAACTGAGAATGGGATGATCTGGGCATTCTACAACTCAAAGCAAAATGTTTGGTTGGTGAGGTCACAGAGACAAAAACCCCTTCCAACAAACTCTGCTCTGGTGACAGAAGATTTGACAATATCCAAAACCGTCTTGGAGACTCCAGGTGTCCTCTGGCCTCTGAACAGGAAAGAAACAAAGCACCAAAAATGGTGCTGTAGCTCAACTGTATACATGTTCCAAATATTTCCTTCACAAAGAGACATGGGATGCATTTTCCTTCAAAATTTCACACATTGGCTGATTTTACCCTGTCCTATCATGTGAAAGATGGCACCACTCAGGAACAGACTTGTATTAATTTCCGCTGAGCACTCAGGCGCCCCCCCCCTTTGCCTATTTCAGGATCGGTGCTTACGAGAGTATAACTTCAGCTGTGTTTAATATTCGGTTTCGATGATATTTTTGGCGGGAGTACCATTTCGCATTATCTTCACTTGATGGGGGGCCCGCTCCTCGTCGGGCCAAACTGGCTAGAAGTTCCTGCGGACGCTGAAGATACAGCTATTAGACTGTCACTAGGACCGAACTCAGCACTGACCTTTGCATCGAAATTTGTAGAAACATTTGCATGATACATGATAAGCCCTAGGGCCCACAGCCAAAATTCGCAACAACCCCCTGATGGACCCATACACGATTAGCAGTGCATGTACCTTAAAATAAACTCAATTGGTAACTTGTAGAAGAGATGCACTTCAAGTACCCACTGTGGTGAAATTCTCATGAAATTTTGTAAATGGTCCCTCAGCCCAAGTGGATCCTTGGTTGCAAAATTCCTGACACCCAAGGTACGTCGGTTTAGCACAATCATTATGGCATATGTCAGTACCCCGTCCACCAACCTTGTAAGAGAAGAAGCATTTTGCGTAAATTCCACATGAACAGTGGCCCTCGGGCCAAAACTGGGCTGTGGTGTCCCATCCCTGGGCACCCTGAGTTACATCAGCTATCAGCCCACATTATGACCGAACATCATCATGGTGCAACTAAATTTCGTAGGAGATACAAGATTTTGCAGATTTCAACATATTGGGCCCTAGGGCCCCAAACTGGGCCCAAGCCCCCCAGTTCCAGAACAACCCCAATGCGCCCTCTACCAAAGTTTTCATTACATTTGATTTTGGAAGAATCAATTCAAGCTTGTGGGGGAGGAGAATGCATTCGAGCACCATTTGTGTGAAATATCATAAAATGGGCCCTCTGATCCAAGTCCGGACTTTGGAAACAAAAATCCTGAAGCACACCAAAGGTAATGTCTATTGGACCTCATATGGTTGAACATCAGCACTTGTGCACTAACGTTTGGTAGTAGATACAAGATTTTTGCAGTATTTCACATAGGGCCTTTTAGCCCCAACTGGGGCCCTGGGCCCAAAATTCCTGAACACCCCATGACCCGGTCTATCCAAGGAACATTACATTTAACTTTGAAAGAATCATTGAAGTTGTGATAGGAGATGCATTCCAACACATATAGTGTGAAATAATCATTAAAAAATGGGCCCCGGGCCCAAGTTGAACCTTGGAACAAAGAATCCTGAACCCCCCAAAGGTACGTCTACTAGACCATCATTCTGACCGAACATCAGCACTGTGCAACTAATTTTAGGAATAACCAGATTTGTGCAGTATTTCCATAATGGGGCTTTTAAGCCCCAAACTGGTCCTGGGCCCAAATGCCTTAACACCCCCACTGACCCCTATCCAAGGAACATCCATTTAACTTTGAAGAGAATCAATTGAAGTTTGTGGAGAGGAGAGCTGCCAAGCAACCATATAGTGTGAAATATCATTAATGGGCCCCGGGCCCCAGTTGACTTGGAACAAAATCCTGACCCCCCAAAGGGTACGTCTACTAGACCATCATTAATACGAACATCGCAACTGTGGAACCAAAGATTTGTTTTAAAAAGCAGGAGTTAGCATTTTGCAGTTTTTCCACTTATTGGCCCATTGTCCGCCTTTCAGGCCCGTTTGACCTCTTGCTTTTTCCGTTGTCAACGATGACCCTCAGTCAATAAACATTGTGACCAGTCTGGTCGAGAATTCATCAAAGCCCAATATTTTGTGGCCCAAATGCGAAGTTTTACAGACTGGATAGAGAGGAAGGAGTAGAGAATAGAATGAACATGGCATCACAATAGCTCAACCAGCCTAGCTGTTTGAAATCAAATGGGACATATGATTTGTTTAAGATTATAGTCCTGATTTAAGAGACAATTTTACATAGTAATTTGTAATTTGTAATTTTACCCAGGGGTTGAAAATTCAAAGGAATGATGCCAAAATTGCGAGTCAACCGTGAACGACTCAACACTTGTGTTGTGTACTATCCCAAAGCGATTCCACTACCAGGAAAACATCATAATCCACCTTGTATCTCTGTTTGGAACATCAAAAGTATATACTTGACATCTCTGTTTGGCAGAGTGATTGTTTGGATAGTGAGTGAATTGGATGGCTTACGTGTTGTAATAGAAATTGTTTAGATAGTTAGTTGCATTTGAATGGCTTCACAGTTGGTTGTACTGTTGAGAGTGATTTGTTTTTGGCGAGTGCAGTTTGATTTGCTCGCCTGTTGTGTGGCTGATGATTGTTTTAGATAGGGGTGCATCGAATGACTAATGTTTGAATGCCGTAAATTGTTCAGATAGGAATGAGCAAAATAGTTTTCTTGTGTGTGACTGACGAGTTATGTTGTGAATACTGAGTGCTTCAGATAACTTGCTTGTTGTGACGGAGGGGTTGTGCAGATCGTGAGTGAAATTCGATGACTGAATGTTTTTAATGAGTGAAGTGTTCAGATAGTGAATGAGTCAAAATAGTTTGCTTGTTTGACTGATGAGTGATTGTTTAATACTGAGTTGCATTCGATAACTTGCTTGTGGGACTGAGTGATTGTTAGATAGTGAGTGAATTAGAATCATGCTGGTTGTGACTGAGTATTGTTTAAAATAGTGAGTGCATTTGAAGGCTTTATATAGTTGTTGAGACTCGAAACGAGAGTGTGCTTGGCTAGTAGTACGTTTGAAAGGGCTTCTTGTTGTGATGTGAATGAATTGATTGTTAGATAGTGGTGCATTCGAATGCGTGTAAAGTTGCTGTGACTGAGTGATTGTTCAAATAGAGAGTGTGCATGGCGTCAATAGCGCTTGTTGTAACATGAAATTCCAAATTAATAAGAAGGCCTAATAACATCTTATTCAGAGAAGAATATGAGATCTAGTGCAACTATGAAGAAGAAATTCATTACCAATTCATCCAGAGCCTTGGAGCTCACGGACTGGCGCTTGCCTGAAAAATGCAAAATGAAACAAGCTAAAACAACATGACATAGTGGTGCGGCCCATTACTAAGGTAAGAATAAATAAATGATTAGCTCAGTCGGCAAGTTTGTATGAACAGATGCAGGTTTGATCCCATGAGGTCTTATTAGCTCATCCAGCGTATCTCTGAGCAATACACGCAATCATCTTGATTCACCACAACCCAGGCGAGGCACTCACCCCAGGATCAGGCCAGTCGAGTTACAGTTGATGAGAGGATAATGATATTGTGTCAAAGGTCATAGGGGAATGACCGAAGTCAACGTTGAACGTACAGTGCGCAGAACATCTCTGAAAAATCCCCTGCCCGAAATTGCGAATCCTGCCATTACAAAACTGATTTCCCCCCATACCCATCACAATAACATACAAACACATGGGATGAAGTGGTTGGGTTTTCAAATCGTGGTGACAGATTTTTGAAAATGAGCCGTCAATATTACTATGGGGGAATCTGACCGAAATCCTGTATATCCCCCGAACTGTTCTATGGTGATCATGCGCAATTAGAACTATATACGAACGGGGCTATTGTATGAGTGGTAGGTCCTCTCTGTACCAAGAAAACGAAGTGCAAGCATTCAAGCAAGTGGACGTCCCAACCCTCCTATAGTATATACAAATGGCGCTTCTGTCCGCAATAAATGAATCGAATGGGCTACCTTCCATTTCGATTCAATATTGGCAGAGAACAATGACAGAGAAGAGGAGATTGCATGAGTGATAATCTAGCAAAGTAGAAAACTCTACTGTCCTCTTGATACCTCTGCGTCTTTCACTTTGAACTTGACTGTAGGCTTCTCATCCTTTCCCTGGGATGGGTAGAGAGATACAGGTATAGAGCTATAGGTGTAGCTATAGATGTATATAACGGAACACCAAAATTTTCAACTGTCCGCCAAATTCGGGAAGAAAATGCATGCTGCATGTACAATGGTATTGTGTTGTGGTCTGTTTCATACTTGAATAAACATTGAGGAGAAATGAAAGAGAGAAACAAGGTGAACTAATTCAAAATTAATCAAGTCAAGAAGTTCTTTGTTATATCAAGTTAAGTAACTACTCCTCTTTAGTTGTTGAATATTCCTTCTCATTGCCCCTGCCTCTTTACATCCTGAAGATTAGATTATTCTACCAAGACCCAGGCATGGTTTCGAGGGCAATATTTTGAGAGGGGAAAAATGTTATGTGAAGTGGGGCGACACCGTTGACGAATACGAGGCATACAAGGAAATTCAGAACAAGGCGATCATCCCCAGTGTCTCGCCTGGTTGCACGATTACTGTTGTTTCCATCAGTCACCATGCAAAACAATTATAGGGCATTCAACGTCTTGCTTCCAGATTAGCATTTAACAGAACAGATTACTAATCAATGACTTATTTCAAATACATAAGGACCGATTGTTGACCATGTCTACCAAGGAGTATAAGTTTCGTGGGAATGTTACTGAAATTGCCTGAAGTATGCAAATTAGACAGGATACTCAACTTCCCTTGACCCTTTTTCTCTATGTTGAATGACTCCAGTGACCCTGAATCCATGATGAAAATGTTTTAAGTAAACCATACCCACCAGGTTTCATGAAATCCAACCAACTGTAAGTTTAAGATTTTGCATAATTTATGCAAATTAGACACATTGAAAATGACCCCCATTGACCCCAAATCTTTTGGTTTTTGGGACTGAAAGGTAGGACCATATCCACCAAGTTTCGTGGGAATCCAACAAACTTTGAAATTTTGCATAAATTATGCAAATTAGATGACTTAATTAGCATATTTCATGCTGAAAGTCTAATCAGTCCATCTACCTTATGTCCTGCACCATGTGCCAAATCAATCACCATAGCACCCACATCTTGCTAACTAGCTCAACATGATTACATAAAGAATCGGCCCCCTAATTAACCCTACTTATTTTAGTGAAATTGTTTCGCAAAATCTAATCCGTTTGGGTGTCCACCCAAACCCGATACTACATACAAATTTCATCGAAATCAGTCTTACCGTTTCAGAGGAATCCTGCTCATGGGGAAGCAGGACACACACCCTACACCACCCCACACATGACAAAGTGATTGCTGAGTCTCTTCCTGAACTTTGTTCAAGCGAGGACAAAAATTAGGATTCTCAAACCACTTTCTACGAGCTCTCCAAAAGAGTTGCTAAATATTGTCTTCTTCAGAGCATTCATCATTTTGCAACCTCCATATAATGCGTCAAATTACAAACACATTTGCCTATTGAGCAAAATGTGAATGTTTCACCATCTATGCTAACCACTCTGGTATTAACCCTTTTACCTGCATTACTGGGCATTTTCAAACCATGCTTAGCATTTTTGGTAACTAATTATATCAAACTATGCAAAAATGAACCGATGAACAAAATCATATATGGATGAATGGTTATTGATCAAAACATATTAGCAAATTATTATGCATGCAATTTGCATTTAATATTTGAGTTGATTCCCATACTCTAAGTGCAGTCTGCCAAATTGATGTGTTCCGATAATGATTTGAACAGACGAACAGATGTCACTAATTTTGGGCAATCAAGAAAAATTGTATTTGTCACTGAGAGTGAGACCAGTTTTCTCAGTCTCAAATCCATTCAAAGTCATCTGGTTTATATGCTGACAATGCTACTTGTTGACTATGCGTAGGCAGGCTAAGTAGCCAGTCAAGGCTAGGCGTAGGCTCAGCATTAAGTTAGGCATAGGCTCAACTAAGTTTTCACTGTTCAAGAGTCACACCAGTAGAATATAAGAGTATGATCACCAATATCTCCATCTGTCTTTTGAATATATATACTTCATGGCCTCCCATATTACCTCCCAGGCCTAGGTATATCCATACCTCAAATTTGTCCATTTGTCACCATAATCTATAGCCTGAAATCTCACCGGATCCCCACTCTTTATGTTTCCTTTAGGTGTATATACTTAAATTCTTAAATAACAAAATTGATGGTGCTATGTTGTTTTTGAGAATATCCACTAACTTTCTCAGCCTCATATATTGTCATAGAGGTGTTAGGGCTATATGGAAGCTGTCAGCAACCAATGAAGTCGAGGCAGGCGAAACGCTTTCTCGCTTGCATTATGAAGGTCAGATGGGTATGTCCAGCACCGACCTACGTACTTAAAGGTCTAAACCATCACCAGTGGTAGATCAGACTCAAGCACTAAAATTAGAGATGAACGGGTGTTGAATCATGATCTTCAAGAAAAATTGTTGCAATCAATTCTTCAACATAATCCAGACTCTCCTCCAAGTGGAGTAAACAGAACGACCCGTCCTAGTTTTTGGTGCAGAATCCTGGAACACCTATAGTCATCCACCATTTGTTTCCACCATCTGTCTCCCCCAAGCAAGTGACCAGGTCTTGGCCAAACCCCCCCCCCCCAAACCCAACAAAAACAGTATGGACAGAATCCGACCACCAGAAGGGGCCACCCTCCTCCCCTCCCCATCCCCACTCCACCATGAAATTAGTCACATGGATCAGCAGCCAATGATGAAGGTTCAAGTAACAATGAAGACAACAACAAATAACTTCTTACAGTTTCTGGGTGGCCTGGAATCTCCTAATAGCTTTGACCGGCGCCCCCGCTCTGTCCTTGAACTTTAACGTTATCTGGCCATCCACAGAGTCCCAGTCTTTATCCTTAAAAGTGAAGGAACCACAAGAAAGACTGGTCAGCTATCACACAGATTCTTGGCACTCTAACAGATTGCAATTCAAAGCTGTCCATAAGAGAAGGGATGAGATACGATGGATATTTTGTGATATTAATAGAGTATAATAAAGTCAGCTCATATACAACAGGGATTGGGATGTCAAACAGTCAAGGGTATTCCAGCTGTATGGAATAAATCCACATAGAATATCAACTGTGACCCTAAAATAACATCACAAATAAAATTCTACCTTTTTGAGGGAGTGGTGCCGCCGAGGTGAGAGAGAATGAGCTCATGAACATAAGAATCTGTCATGTGTCAAAGGTACTGCAAGTACTGTAGGCCAAATTGGAAAAGAAGGTACAGAAGTGTGTTATAGATGGAACTGACCTGTTTCAAAATTGATATGTGTTTCGAATTTTCAGTCTCAATGCTATAGCTGAAGGTAGGTGGTCTTGGGACAAAGGTACTAAGACTGAGATAGAAAATTACTTTCTTGACTACATGCAGCACTGTCCTCTGGCCGGGTCACATTCATAATCTAGCGAAGGAGTGCAAATCCTTGCCCCAGTTTGAGAGGAGAGAGGGGGCACTTTTAATATCTAAGCAGTAAGCAGAGCACCAACATGGTTGAAGAGGAACATACAAGAAATCTGTAGGCCCTGAAGTTCCCCATATTGTTGGAAACGGCATATTCGGGGTGCTTGAACTGCTTGAAGTACCAAAAATATCATGTTGACATGGGGGCGGCAAAATTAACAGTCTCCTCCCACCTTTTGTGGTATATGGGAGGTTACCCCTGACCTTCCAGAACTCGTAGCAGCTACTTTGTCGTAGCCGCCCCATCCACGTTCGCCGCCGGAAGATTTTTGTGTTAGCGCATTAAGTCTTTAACACTTTATCTAATTGATCTGAAACTTGACAAACATGTTCGCCCTAGGTAAATTCCAGAGGAGTTCCAAAGTGGGGCCTTGTGCCATGTCTGCTGCCCTCTATTTTGCAGGTTTTAGGTGAAAAAATGAGGTTCATTTGATTTACACAAAAGTTGGTGGGTAGACTTCAGACGGTTCCGAAAAACATGACGATTTCAAGGTCACCAGAGGTCGAATTAGCAACTAGAGCACCAATGGTGCTGTAGTTTCAACTGCACAAATGTGTCAAGAATATGTTTTTTGTTGCAGAGAGCATGATAGGTCAATGCAGATTTGCAGATCATCTCACAACATTCACAGAATTGTGCCTATCTTCCCGAACAGGCTGGAGGTACGACTAGTTGCGGAATTGACATGCGCCATGGGGAGGCGGATTAGCTCAGTCGGTAGAAGCTCCGGACTTGAGATCAAAAGATTGCGAGTTCGAATCCCATTGGAAGCCTGAAGGCTTTTTCAGCAGTGAAGTTAGACAAGGCATGTCTCCATGAATGACTCACGCTACCACGTGTAAAAGTGGGTACCTGCGGGGTAACAGAAGTAGGCGCCGCTGCGTTGGCTGCCAGGAGTGTATAGTAGGTCGTGAGCGAACGTGCATCCTGGGTGGTGCAGGCAAGGCCTTCATCAGGTGACCAATGACCAGGGGATTAAGTCGCTAGTCGTGTGAAGAGGCGCTGCCTTGATACAAGACTATAAACCCAAATCTCAATTGGAACTTGTGGGAGGAGAGGCATTTCAAGTACCATTGTTTAATATTTCATAAAATGGGCCCTCAGGCCCAAGTGGGGCCTTGGATCTAAACCACCATTTACACTGAATGTCAGCACTGTGCTCAAAATTTGTGAGAAGAGAAGATTTTGTGTAATTCCAAATGATGGGCCTCAGGGCCTACACTGGGTCCTAAATCCCTGGACACTCTGACGGTACGGCTATTAGACCATAATTATGACAGAACATCAGTGGTACTGTGCAACAAAATTTGTAGGAGATACAGGATTATGCAATGTTTTATATGATGGACCCCAGGGCCCAAACTGGGCCCTGGGCCAGAAATTCTCCAACACCCAAATAGCCTTCTACCCAAGGACCATTACATGTAATTTTGAAGAAAATCAATTGAAGATTATGGGAGGAGATGCAATACCTGTACATTGAGTGAAATTTCATAAAATGCGCCCTCGGGCCCAAGTGGGGCCTCGGACCAAAAATTCCTGGACACCCCAAAGGTATGGCTGTTAGACCATCATTATGACTGAATGTCAGCACTGTGAACCAAAATAACATTTTGCCTAATTCCACATGACGGGCTCTAGGGCTCACACTGGGCCTTAGGGTTAAAATCTCTGGACACCCTAAAGGTATGCTATTAGCCCATCATTATGACTGGACATCAGCACTGTCCAACCAAATTTGTAGGAGATACAAGATTTTGCAGTGATCCATATAATGGGCCCTGGGCCCAAATGGGCCCTGGGCCCAAAATGCCAGAACACCCACAATGGCCCATTGCACAAGGACCATTACATGTAATTTTGAAGAAAATCAATTGAAGAAGTTGGGACCTCGGCCCAAAATTTCCTGACCACCCCGCAGGTACGGCTGTTAGACCATCATTATGACTGGACATCAGCACTGTCCAACCAAATTTGTAGGAGATACATTTAGAAATTTCACACATAATGGCCTATATTGCCCCCCATGAATTTCAGAAAGTTAAACATGTCCTGTGGGTCAGTAAACATTGTGTAACAAGTTTGGTCAACATCCATTACAGAATGGCTATTTGGGGGCCAAATGGCGATTGACACAGGATAGTGTAGATAGATACATGCAGTAGATAGACATGGGAAGATTCCAATAGCTCAAAACCAGCATTACCTGGTTCGAGCTGTTGAAAAATGAAGTTTGTCTGATTTACACAAAGTTAGGTGGGTGTGGACCTTACATGGTTCCCAAAAACCCAGTGCTAATTTCTCAAGGGTTTGGAATTTTATTGCATTTGCTGCATTAGTGCTAGAAGGAAAGTGGCAATTAATTTGGAATAAACCCACCCTTTATTTCGGTCATGGATGTTGTCTTTTTGATATACAAATCCTTAATAACCACCATTGCCTTCCATCATTTAGAAGTTGGCGTTGTCTGGTTGATGTAAGCCCTGTTCGATTGGTGTAAACTGCCCGATCATACCTGTGACATGAGTTATGTCCTGAGCTTGTTACTGTTTACACAGATGTGGCCCGTTAATCAGCGGGGTTTTGAAGGATCCAATACCTGAGTATCGGGACCATTATTCCGAAAGAGCATCCCAAACGTTGCTCTGAGTTAGGGTCACAACAAGGAAGGATCACTACTACCAATTGACCTACTAGTACTCAGAATTGACCCCAGAATTGGCCCTGGGGGCCTCTTTTCTGAAGGGCTGCTAATCCAAATTAAATTGAAACTTCTAATAATTCCCTATGATGGAATAGTGACCCTTTGGAGCAGGACCATCCCGATTAGGGAGTAGGGACCCTCATGTTCAAATTTAGTGACACTCTAAAATTTTGAACCCAATGCTCATTTCAGAACAGCAACTTCAATGTCTAGATCAAAGTAGCGATCTTTCGGATTAGTGACTCTAGTGACTCTAATGCTCGGTTTGAAGTAGTAACCATTTGGAATAATTAGCAAACCCCCATTACACAATTGTGTGATGTTTCATCAATGTTTGTGCTCACACACTGCAAATTGAGGAGATAGCTTTACTGATCAATGCTGCATATATCATCACAGAAATGCTGTACAATTTTTCAAGTCCTAAGCAGTACAAGTCCTCCCCTTGAGTTATCAATAAACCTGAACAGTTCACCTCAGGGTGTGGACCAGGTTCCTTTTCTCCCCAGGAGGGGTCACTCCAGTGGGGGCATATCGCAGTGCTTCAATGATCGTCTGGAAATGGAGAGAATTGCAAAGAATTAGTTAATTACTCCTCATGGTTCAGTTGAACAATACTTTATTCGGTAAATAGACGTAACTAAGGCCCTCTATATCACTGTTCAGGTTGAAAGGGAATTGATAATTCACTGAATTTCAAAGGATCTAAGGTAGAGCATTCCCTTCACTAAGTTATCCAAAAATCTAACAAACTTTTAAACTATGCAAATCAGAATAATTAATAGCATATACTATGCTGGAAAAACAATCAGAGTACCAGCAACTGTGATCCTTTATTCCAAACTACATCGCTAGCTATAAACCTAGTACGGGTTCGTGTGTTACTGTGTTATCTTGCTAGCGAGCTCATGCAATCAACTATGTACATAAAATAGAGCAATTACTATCAGGCCAGTGGTTATGCCCCTGCAATTAATAACAAGAGGGCAAACCTCCGAGTTGCAGGATCTCATCGGCATCCCAGGAAAGTGGAAGTTATTCAGTCATTTCTATCTACAAATATCTTGCAACTTGCCAGTAATGGAAAACTATCAAAATATGGCTGAAAATGAAACTCAGAAAAAAGAATTGTAGTAATTTCAAGAAATTTTCAGCATAATTGCTGGGGAAACTCTATGTTCTGGTTCCTTGTTAAAAAAGAAACCATTTAGCAGGGACCGCGGGGAGAAGAATTTGAGTGGGGGGCTAATCATTGTGGCGGCCCACCACCTAAGGGGAGCGCCACCATCGGTTGGCGCGGAGCGTAAACGAAAATTTTTTCGAGGACAGACCCCCAGATCGCCAAGAGAAGCTACCTTCGTGCGTTTTTAGGCAGTAACTGACATCCCAAAAATTGGATTCATGTACCACATTCTTTTTATTTCGCGACAAACGAATTACTTCTTACCCAAGTTAAATCAAGTAAAACCTGAATCTAATAGATAAACTTGGAAAATGTCATTATTAAGGCCCTACAAAAATAAGAATAGCCACATAGACCATAGACCATTGAGGGATCTGCGGAAAATATGTATTGAAAAAAAATCAGTGAAACATACAAAATGAATAGGGGATGTGTGCCCGCAGTAAAGTGACGAAGGTGTCTGGCTAAAACCATAACCCCATGGTATCAACCTCTAGTACCAAATCTACAGAAAAAGGACCAGTTGCTAAACGGGAATCTCAATTGCCATAGACTGTAGCTTAGGAGGGGCGTAGCGAAGGTTGAGATGGGGGGTGTAGAGATTATTTTTGCCGGCGGATCTGGCACTGGGGACTGATATGGGGGAAGGGGTCTTAGGGGAGGGGGTGTCGCCCTCCCCTTTGGGAAATTTTATATTGAAAGTTCCTCAGAGGCAAATCTGTTCCAATATTTTCAGTAAAATTGTGCCGTTCAGTAATTACTCGCCCCCGCCCACCACGTAGGCGGAACCCTTCCAATTTGGAACGCGGAAAAATTCTGCCCGAATCCTGAGCAATGCCCAATTTTCACTGCAGCTCGTGAGTATTGAAGCAGCCATCCATTCCCACTGCGCCCGAAGCGCGCAAAAATTTGACACTTCATGTGGCAATTGACGGCAAGTTTCGGCCATTGTAGTATCTTCCCACAAATGCATTATAGGGTATCTCTAACAGATTTTAACTTATTCTGTGCACAAATTGGGTAGTTTCCTGTCTGAATTTTTTATCTAAAAAAAAACTGGGGGGTGCCTCTATCTCTCGCTTGTACTCTAGCTCTGCGTCGATTGATTCCCCGCCTAAAAACGACTGTTTCATTGTTTCATCTGGGAAATTCTTTATTAATTGTTTACAGAAATGGCTTGAATTTTCATGTATCTATGGAATATAGGACAGAAACAAAAAACTTTACAAAGAACTGGCAGTCTCATGGAACTAAGATGTTCAACGCTAACGCCTTCATTTCCCCATTTTGCCGAATTGCCGACAGACTCAGTAACTTAGTCACTTAGGCACTTACGGCATTAGGCGTTATCGTCGAATTAACATTTGAGTTACCAGCGACCGGCTATTTTCGAACCAACAGACAACGTAGCAATTTACTAGCAGGGGTTCCTATCTCCATGTTACTACTACTACTTCTCAAGTGGTACGTACATCTTGAACGCAGGTGGCAATTGCGCGCGCTACTTGCAGGGCCACACAAAACGTTGTACCCGTTCTGTACAATATAGGGGCCTACTCGACCCGGCAGCCCATGCTATCACCATTGTGGGCTGCCAGAGTCGAGTAGGTTAACCGTACGTAGGGCAGTGCTGCATTTCGGAGTTATCGTAGCAGAAGCCTACGTATTGAGTGTTCTTCAATTTGCAGAGCTAAGATAGGCGACAAGTCCAGAAAATTGCTCATGTTTCATTTCATTTCATGGCTCATTTTGAATACCTGAAATTAGTAGGCTAAACATAATTTTTACCCAGTCACAGGGCTGCCCAAATTTAGGCGGCCCAAATTGCCGATGGCAGAAAAGTGCGGGGGCTAAAGCCCCCGCAGCCCCCCCGTCTCCGCGTCCATGTTAGTCGTTCCAATCTCTGAATATATAATTGAAAAGAGAAGAAATTTCCAATTGAAATCCAAAAAGTTTTCTGCTGTAAAAGCCACATCTTGGTATATATTGCTGCCGATTGCCCATGAAAAAACAGAAAGCCAAGAGGCTAGTTATTGCTTGATTCCTTCATAACCTTTCACTCACTGATTACCTTTGACATGACAACAAAATGTGGAGTACCCCCCCCAGGACTGATGATATCTGTGGGATTTCCTTACGATACTTTAAGCAAGAAGCATAGCATTCAGACTTGACATCTCTGAGCCAGTGCCTGGCTGAACTGACCCCAAAACAATGTATTCCAAGATGAAGCCACATACCAAGCATGAAGATTGACAGTGTATGAAACATTAAATGTTCACAATTTCCAATCTCTCCCTAAAACTGACTACCGAATCTACAAAACCATATGAAATGGGGTTTGTACTCCCCAAATAAAGCTGCATACAAATTTCAACCTGATCGATCAGGAATTCAGGGACTCATAGTGTTAAAAAGATTTCCAGACTTTGACCTTTCATGACCTCAGAGACCTTTGACCTGACCCCAAAACAATAGGGATCATGTATTTCATATGGGGAACCACATACCAAATATGAACTTCATCCACTCCACTCTTCGGTTGGCCAAGTTATGATCTTCACGAGCTGGAATGGCCCAAAATATCAATTTTTCAATTTTTTTGCCCAAAAGACCCTGGTCCGCAGTAGAATAGTGATAAAGTTGCCACTTCGAGGTGAAAAAGGAGGAAGCGTTTTTTAAATGAACAGCTCAATCCTCCAGTTGTGCCATGCACTCTCCATTCTTATAAGAAAATTAAGGACCCAAAATGGTGACAGAGTATGCCAGGCAAAAGTTCCTAAATTTCTTCCCCATTTTTTTATCCCCCTATGATATCTTGCTATAAACTGGCAGGGCCAAAATTTTAAATTTTCTTCCCATATTTTCTCCACTTGTGATATACTTGCCAGGCAGAAGCAAGTGAATCAAATCCATTCATGGCCAGGTAGGGTGCGTACCCATTCAAGGCCAGCAAGGGGTTAGACCTAGATAATGCTATGCACATTAATATGTCAGCGCGAATATTGCACCAGGTACACAGAATAAGGCAGTACATCTTTGGTGTAGTTTAACGGCTGTCAAGAGTCAATAGCAGAGCGCTGTTGGTTTCGGATTTTCAAACTTTGGTTTCTGTAATATGGTATCAAACACACATTTTGCAGACGAGCCTTTCTTTCTCTCTGTGTGATATGTATGTTTCGTACTACGGCAATAAACTTCAGCACTTCTGGACGAGGCTTTCACGGGTCAAAAACATCTGGTATCTGAAATTATTTTGACCGTAAACTTAAAGAGTCAAGTAGGACGATATGCGCACTGTTAAAAATATGAAAAAATCATCATATATAATATATAGGGGCATTTCTGTATGGCAGGCAATGGCATGAAATATTTCTTGATTTGCCCTCTTTGGGGAAAGGAGAAAAGGTTTGACTGCCCAGGAAACAGTAATTTCATATTTTACAGAGGATATTAACCTTTTGTGCAATGAGGACCTTGGTATATTAGTGTGGTGACTAAAGTGTAATTTAGTGTAGGAGTGAGATCCTCCAATGGAGTGGCTAAAGTCACGTTATCGCGGTATATATGTGCTTTATTCAGATATCAATCCGAAACAGCCAACCCAATGTCAAAGTGCGGTCCTTGTGAGGTGACTGTGAAAGAGTATCGAAGCGCATATGGGGCTGCTTATATTGAGAAGTCCACCGGGGGAACGTGAAGTGGAACCTACTGAAATGGTGCGGTCAGGGAGAGACAGCGAGAGGTGCATGCTGTATGGTACGGGTGGACAGTCAATATGATCAGGGTTAATTATCTGTGAAGCGCTTTGACAATCTTTTACATGGAAAAAGCGCTATATAAGAAGGAGGATGTATTTATTATTAAAGTGGGGTGGGTTAACACCACACAAACGGCCAACTGGCAAATTGGCTATAGTACCCCCTGTTTTCCAGGGGCGAGGAATATGATATAAAATATAAATATTAAAATTGTCGCCAGAGCTATGCACTTGAACCCAAAAAAGTTGCACCAGATGGATCTGGTGCTGTCATCCTGTGGACTAGGGTGGCGATTCTTTAAATATTTGATGATTGATGAAAAAATCTTTACTGTATTCCAGCCCACATTTCTCCAAACTATGATGCAGTGGCTGAGGAAACTCAAGGTCTGCTTGTCCCATGTCCTGTGGCCGTAGCTTCTCACTCCCTTGATTTCTATCTCTCGAGGAGACATATCACCTGCGTAGCAGACTACTTTGAGATATCTGAACCAAAGAAACGGTGAAAACAGTGAGATGCATTTGTGAGTACGATCTAAAAGGGCATTGTCGTATGGTACTAACTGGCGAAACAAGCAACCAGGTCTTTTGCATGAATCACAGGCAAAAAAGCCCTCAGGTGCCCAATTTCATTATCAATGTGGTATATCGTCACTACTCCATATGATATGTCAAGCAATAATTCTGATATACTGACTGAAGCAATATTTTAGTTTTGC
Organism: Sclerodactyla briareus; assembly: GCA_026419785.1. NCBI lineage: Eukaryota > Metazoa > Echinodermata > Holothuroidea > Dendrochirotida > Sclerodactylidae > Sclerodactyla > Sclerodactyla briareus. The sequence continues at coordinate 55,736 of JAODTK010005694.1, forward strand.
TGGTAAAGTACATCCTGCAAAATGGAGGCGTCCATTATTCCCTGTGGGGTTGCCAAACACGATATTGCCTGTTAAATGTGGAAGCTAACACAAGAAGGGGGTGAGTGAGAAACTCCATTTTTTTAGTCAGGGGTATAGAGTATGAAACTCTTAATATGTATGTTCAGAGCAATCTACTGCCAGGTCGAGTGTTAGTTTGAACTTCAGCAAGGAAACGGCACCACCCATTATCTCTGGGGTATGAGACGATAATAATGGGTCATAATTCAATACAGATACAAAAATGCGGTCTTATTTCTCTCTGGTGAATAGTAAAGATCAGAAACTTTTTTTCAATAAACTGTACCAATTCATTGTCCAGCGTAAAAAAGGGATTCTCGTACTAGCTATTTTCCCCGGTTTCATTACAGTGGTTCTTTCAGTCATCCTGATCTGGGAGGTACAATAGAGAGAGATAGATTTGCTGGGAAAGGTTACATAGCAATAGCGGGATCCAAAAATACATAGAGGTTGGAATGAAGCGGATTAGCAAAGTCGGCAGAGCTCCAGACTTGTGATCCGAAGATGTGAGTTCGAATCCCACGAAGCCCACAGGCTTTTTCCGTAGTGCCCTTAACAAGGCATGTCTCCTCAACGGTCTCGCGTTACCACGGGTTGAAATGGGGGACTTGTTTTTTGAAGTGATTGTGAATTAGTAGGCATGCGTCACATGTGGCTGCACCCTATTAGGAAGTTCCCCTGGGGGGGACACAATGAAGTGGCGCACTGAAATGGGTGTCAGAGTGACCAAGAAAGAGGATGCGTATAATATTTAAAATATAATACAGCGTGTGACAAGTCACAATGATCAGGGGCACCCCCCAATACCCCCTCTGTGAAGTGCTTTGATCACGTCGAAAAAAACCCGCTATACACGCACCTCTACAGTGTATTATTATTATAATGGTGACTACAGTCTACAGTACATCTACTAATGGTAAGAATGTGAAAGTTTGTATGGAATTTATGCAAATGGGACACCAAGATGAGCGGCCTCAATAGTGACAGTACTAAACCAGCTATTAAACTCAGGACCAAAGATGGATCCCACATCACAAAGTTCCATGAAAGTTGATATACATATAAAAATGGAATTTAGACGACCTCCAATGACCTCAACTCATAGGTAGCAGGCATTTGCTGTGCAGGAAAACACTATATTCCACATTCAAGGATGTCATGGATTCAAGATCTGCTCGAAATGTGGTATCCGGTTTCGATCAGCATCATCAGCTGGCTGAGAAGGGTTAGTTGTATAAATTGAGCAACTGAATAGGAGATATATATTCCAATATGGCCAAATTTACTGGCATATTATTATGATTGATTTCATTATCTTGGGAAACCGATCACTGAAACGTTTTCTTAAAGTTCTATAAAACATCAGCCTTTCAGGGCACCAACAATTCGATAAAATACCGAAAGGTGTAATTGTTTTAAATGGTGAGCTAAACTATACGGAATTAGCAGCGCAGCGCAGGGCTGAGAAACAGCAGCACCTTTAGGTAATATTTGGCTCAAAGTTCACTAATCAGAATTCAGAAAAATTATGCAAATTCAGAATTCAAAATTAGCATATTTTAGGATAAAATATAATCAGTTCAGCTACATTCATCCAGGTTTTTTCCTCATGACAAACGTACATCACGCTAGCAATCGGTTCTTGCGTAATTTGTTGACTGAGCTTTTAAACAATTAAATACATAAAAAAGCTAATACCCAACTAATTGCTGACTCTGCTGCCAGAATCTATTCAGATAGTGTACACCCAACCCCGGTGTCACACACAAAATTTTGTCATATGCCTGCCACGGTTGTGAGAAATCTTCTAACAAGAAAGTGCAGTGACATACACACCACCACACATGCCACAGCCGCCAAAGTGACCATAAGTCTCTTCCTGAAATTTCATTCGGCGAGACAAAAATGGATTGGGAGGTGGAATTCCCAGGCGAGATCTATAAATCGTTCCTCACTGTTTATTCTTCACAATATTATTTTCCAAATTTTTTCACTTCATAGTGGTCAATTTATCAAAAAAAACATTATTTGGGTCTGGGACAACTTTGTCTGTTCACGATGTACATTCAAATTAGTAACGATCATTCTTCCAATACCCCAAAACAAGGTCTCAGCAGGTGGTCCAGCGCTAAGGGCCAACTTTCTGTTTCAACTTCAGTTCCTGACAACTTGCATCTCAATTAAATAAACCCAAAGACCCAATTATGTAGGTAAGAAAGGTTTAGAACTCATTTATTCTCCGTATTAATTGGCTTTGGTGGTGAGAATTACCCAACATATACCCGGAATCCGGTATTAATTTCTCCAGGACTTCACTGATCACAAAGTGATCAAGACCTTGAAGTTGTTGTTCGCGTTGCCACTCTTATGTTATGAATAATCAGGCCAGTTTTTCTATAGTGATGTCTTGCATGTGCCCAATATGAATAATAGGATCGCCAAAATGAGCTCCGAGTGCGGCAACCACTTCTGTTTACAAAAACTATAAAATTTTCTTTGATATGTGACTAGGACCACCTAGTCATGTATCAGAAGCAAATTTTATGTAGCTCATTCCCATTGAAGGTGACTAATCCTCACCTCATGCCTCTAACTTCCTCCCTCCGATTACACCAGGCCTCGAATTAACCGACGGCCGACGCAATCGCCGGCGGGCCTGCCAATTTGCCGTGATGCCCTTACATTTCGAGCTTCACCGACGGCAGTGGACTGCCCTGCCCTACTTGCTCATTGCCGTCGGTCCCCTCCCCCTCTCAAAACTAGCGATAATACCCTTAAGCAACTTCTGAAAGTTTCCATTGAATCATCGGCCCTTACATGTAAAAGTGTCAAGAATTTCCGCATTCTTTTACTCATTCTGAATTGGGATTAGTCATTTCATTCATTGTATTGTATTGTTGTGCACCATACATCGTATATCCGTGTATGTCCAATGGTACCATACTATTGCCATAGTGAAAAGTAAAAAAACTGACGGACGTACGCAACCCATGGAGCTATTATATCAACCGCAAAACGTACGTACCAATTCACACGTAGGCCTATCGGAAATCTTGCTTACGCATCGCATAATCGATTATCCTTCTACCATTCATGTACTACATCTGTCGTAGGAATTGGTAAGTGGAATCAATGATAAAGTGCATAATTACGGTTAAACCCAGCTCTGGGGGCCCCGCGCTGCCCAACATTACATAATTAATTGAAACGGAAGCAGTAAGAATGCAAGCGAAGGCTACGTAAGTCACATAATTGTACTTTCCCGCCGAGCTAATTACTGATAGCTATAGCATTGACTGCCCCCCCCCCCCCCCCCCCATGCTGTCGCACGGGTGGTTGGAACTGTCGAACCGGTTGCGGCAGCAGTGCAGGACAGCCTAGCGATGGCGGGGTCGTAAGGTGTGTGTGGGATTTGAGGTGATTACGGTATGATTTTAGTTGTCGCGAGTCCTTCGCAGCCGACAAAAACTTTTCACATCACATTTATAAATGCAATATGTCAGTGGTCCTTACATGTAAGCGTGAGGGAATTATAATGCCAGAAAGCTACATTTGTTTTTATTTGAAAATTTAAAAAACGATATATTTGAGTATCTAGAGTAATTAATACGAGTTGAAAAAAATCAATTGCAAATCGAGCGGTTGACCGACGATAGAATACGGGATTGATTCGCTTACAAAGTTTACGTAGTAGATTTGTTGATTGTAGTATGGTACACGGTTCACAATAAAAACATTTTGCGGTAATTTTCAAATTGCCTCTCCTTGTCTTTTTTCAGATTGCGTTGCTGCCCTTAAAAATGTTCTAAATTGCTTGGTGCCCTGCCTTTGAATGGAACCGACGGCCAATTTTTGCATTGCCTACAGAAAATTGCCTTGCCCCTTCCAACTTTTAATTCGAGGCCTGGATTACACATATCTCTATAACCTTCAAAACATCAATTTCAAGAAAAACATTCCAATCCAATACCATGTTAAATTCCTTAGTATAAAGTTGATACTTAAAAGCCTAATTTTGACCGTAATAATTGGGGAAAAATCACATATCTGTTTTTTCCAGGCCGTCTAGTTTGAAAACTAGTTTTGTAAAAAGAAGTGTTGCCAATCAGGGCTCATTGTGGCGATACTATTATTCATAGTGGGAGTCCTGACTGATTTTGGTAAAGATATTTGTAATTCTACCTGCCAAAGACTAATATGGGAATGAATAAGTTTGAACCTTTCTCAACTCTAATAATTGATCTTTTGGGTGTATTAATTGAATGCAAGCAGAAACTGAAGTTGAAACATTAAGTTGGTCGCTTAGCGTAGCCTAAAAAAACAGCCTAGCCTTCGAATTGGTGAACCGCAGGCTTTAGTAAACAGGGTTTTTTTACTTTAAAAAAAAGCCTGCGAGCGCCGGTAGGTGGTCCCAACATTCCAATCTCAAGTGTTTTACTGGAGCAAAGACTTTTGCGGTTTCTTTTTATGAGTTTAGGTCGGGCGATCGGCCGAACTAATTGTCGGCCTTCATTTTTACCACTATCGTAATGACCGTCCCTATACCCAGTCTTACCCCCACCTACAGGCACTCCTAACGTATCAGCCCCAGGCTAGGGACAATATAATACTGAAGGTAGGAAGCGATGTACGTATACTCCAAGTAAGACCTCTGGCAACCTTCTACCTCAATATCGACAGTCCGCTCCGCTGTTTGGCTAGGTTCCTAAGAGGATTAATCACAAAAATACGCACTTCCTGTTGATCTATTCTGTGACCATCGGGTATTCAGGTAATTTCGGGACATTTAGTCACAAGGAGCAACGACGAAAAGCGCCTCGTGATTCGTTTTTAGAATCATCTTCGCTGTGGTCGAGTCGAATCGAGAAGTACTAGTGCATGCCAGACGCAGTGTAAAAGGCTAGGATCCCCGTAAGTGAAACGTCGGGAATTGGAAGTCCGTTGGAAAGTAGTAACTACCGAATTTTGAAACCAGTGCAGTGAATGCATGCAGTGATAACGATGTTGCAATTGTGGATATGAACGATTGTGAAATCTGAAAACATTCATACCCACTATTATCGGTCTCCAAAAATAGTATCGAGGATATATAGTTCTTTGGATTATAAATCCTTTTTTTTATGGGGTTGAATACATTGCATTGTTATTCAATCGAGTATCAGGAAAACCTTGATTGAAAGAAACGATTTCCTTCCGAACGGAACTCGCCAATACTAGCATTCGGAATAATATAATAGCTCCATGCGGAAAAATTACCATTGATATATTCGTATCTTATCAGGGGTTCCAAGGCCCAATGAAATTTCTTCTAGAAAGCCGTTTACAAGGCACGCGGGACTGGCACGCGGACAAACGCGAGTTGACCGCTGCCATGCAGCGGGCGGGGGGCTGGCGTTTTCTCGAAATAAAGATCTCTCTCACCTTTAGTGGCAGTACGGGTGACGCCAGACAGAATGTCCCCGACGAGCGGTGTCCGACGTTCCACGAGGGGGTCCAGTTCCCCGACGAGCCTCACCCTCCCCTAAGTCAAAACCGCATTTTCGAGTTTTCAGTTTTTGAACTTTTTTCCGGAGAACAAAAGGAATAAATTAAACCACATTTGGAAGGCATTGTTCACTTTCTTTTTAGTCGTCAGTGGCATCCACTCGATCAGGCGCTCTCGTAAATACAGAGTAAGAGAAAATGCCTGAGAAATGGAAGTATGTGCGTCGTGAGAGCATTACATTAAAAACAAAGGCAAAAAGAGTGGTATACGGCAGGACGACCATCCTCCCCAAACAGAATGTAGCATTATTCTCCTCAGATGAAATCGACGATATATAATACGACTTTGTATGCCTATGCCTGATCGGATAGCCTGTAGGTATATGGATACGCTGATCTGTAAACTGAAACGAGGAACACTGCAAATAAGATAAAGTATATGACGCGCGCGAAGCGCGCGGAAAATTTTAAGCTCTAATTAGGATTTTTTGTTATAATAGGGGGGGTTGGGAAAATTTATACTGTCGGGGGGAATAGGCCCTTGTCGGGTGTGTTAATTTTAGCGTACCCACTCGGGCTCACCGACGAAATGCGAGAAATTCGTTTTGCTACGGGGGGGGGGGGGGCAGGCGTCCCCGAAGGAGGGTGAAGGGCCTCCCTGCCCCTCCCCTGGCGCAACCCTTTGTGTATATGCGCTATATAAGACCGGGTAGCCTACTTTTTTTGTGGATTTATTATTATTATTATAGATTATGATTATTATTATTATTATTATTATTATTATTATTATTAGTAGTATCAGTATTATTACTATTATTTATCAAAACCACCGGACGCTTGGCCTACTGTGTTTAAAACCTAAAACACCGGTGTTCAGTTCTGTCAACGATAGCGCTAAAATACAATTTAAAATTCAATTGCCAGGTTTTGGAGATGTAATTAGCATAAACTTGACACGTAAATGGTTTTTTAAACATGCAAATTGTGTTCAAATAGGTGTCCGGCGGTTAAAAATAGAGAAAATTCATACAGATCTCATTACAAGTGTTGAAGCAGTTAGGGGTGTTGCTTGAAACATGATTTGAACATAACATTTGCTCTTCTCGATCTGCCACTATCGGGCTCCCTGACAAGCAGTAAGATTGCAGGGAAATCCCCGGAAATCGAGTACGAAATACCACTGTGGGCACGCGGGCGGTGGCGGAAAAATCGCTACATGAAGATTCGAGATAATACGCCCGCAGTGTAGGTGAAGGGCTCCGTTGGAAATAACGGTGAGCGATCTACCCGCTCCGCCCAGTCCCCGCCCGCCCGCCCTTGCGTGTGTTCATGGAAAACGCCGCTTAAAGTGGAGGGGGCGGGGACGAGGTGACTACGTGAAATGCAAGTACTATATGAGCAAAAAAATCTCCTAAGGTATTACCATAGTACGGACGTACAAGCGTGTATGAAGCAGGAAATCGATCTGTCTTGGAAGAGTGGGGGAGGGGGACGCGGTGGACTACGTGGACTACGTGAATTGCCAATTTACTATCTAAGCAGAGCGCCGCATGATGGCGGTTATGCTGTTTTAAGAGGACTATTTTTGGCTTTGTTATACCTGAGTTCTAGATTGCCGGAAATGCATGCAAAAGGCGTCGTAATTGCCAAACATCTGATGTGCAATTTTAGGTGAAAGAAAAAGTTGAAAAAGTTGTCACTCTACAGGATTTCCGCGCATAAATTAGCAACATAAAATTTGAAGCCTCTTCATGTTTAGTGAATGACTGTCAGCAAAGTGATACAAATTCACCAACTGCAAGGTAAGTTTTACATTCACCGTCCGTAACCAGTAGCGCTAGGAATCCAACCCGCTTTAATTCAAGATATTAGGGTCGTCACATCCCGTCACTATCTAAGCGGAGAGCCAGCTAGTGGCGAGTAGCGCTAACGTATTTTTTGTGAATTAGCCGGGGCATCCTATTATGCAGAAAAATGGCCTTCCCAGCCAGTGCTGGACCGAGTCCGAGTCTCTCAATCCGATTCCGAGTCATCAGTATCCGAGACCCGAGTCATTGGCGTTCGAGTCCGAGTCACCAGGTCAAGAGGGTCCGTCCGAGTCCCTGAGTCCTTATGCAAATTTGAACATGTACTAATAAATTAACAAATTCGAGGCATAACTTAACAACCGCTGTAGGCGGCTCGCTACCAGGCAATGTTGTAAAGGCAGCGGCTACTAATTAACATTTTTACTGACTGATCAAAAACCAGAATAAGACTGGGCTGGTTCTTCCCTCATGACCTGGTGCCAGCAATACGAGGTCTAGGCCTCCGTACTGGTTTTACCCTGATACTATATCAAAGTGCAATCAGTATGACTGGCGGTACATCGATTCAGAATATTTTTTCGAGTGAATCACAGTGTCATAAAGTTTACTGTAAATGCTCGCAGCAGCTGGGAGCATAAGCAATGGCACCCGAAAAATTTTAGAGAATTAGGCTTTTCCCCTGCCGGTACTTCCCCAACGTTGATCTATTCACGTCAACTTACCATGTACACGGAAAATTGGAGTACCCACTGACTTGCCAGTAACGACATGATACAAATCAAACAAGAGCGCCAATCCCCAGAGTTGCAGGATCTCATCGAGCAAGGCTGGAACTAATCAGGTGATTTCTACCTGCTGCCATTTCGCGCAGTTACAAATAGATGAAATTTATCAAAATACGTGTGGGAACCGCTGTTTTCCCCAAAAAGTCATATTCATAGAAACTTGCGAGTAAATTTACAGCCTTAAAGCTGAGCCGAAACCCTTTTTTTGATACCCAGTGCCTTGTTCTAAATTTGGAATCGTTCAGTCATCATATTCTGCAGATACTGAAAACAGACCCGATTGTTGATATATTCCCAATTTGGCCCAAAAATCCTTCCCCTCCCCCCCTAATTAAAAATCCACATTTGGTAAATTTTCGGCTGATTGACATGGGAGAAGTTGGCCCTCAATCTGTGAGCCTTTACATGCTACAAAGTTGAATGAATGAAACATTTCTATCCCTTGAAATCAGCGAATATCTTGAAAATAAAAAATTAGGTGAAAAATTTGGTGTAAAATTGAGAAATTGCCCCAAATTCATTTTTGCCCTTCCTAAATTCCACAATGTTAATAGTTTCCACCTTATTTGAGAACATAAGGGTTTTATTTTGCTGACTATCAAGGGTGCGCAATTTTGACTTGCTTCAGCCATCCAAAATGGAGATATTGCGAAAAACCATCGAAAATCTGACGACACGCAAACGCACACACACACACCACACACACACACACACGCACAAGCACACGCGACACTTTCGCAAGTGCACCCATGCCTGGATCACCGGCCACACCCACGGCGCGTACACACCATCGGGCTACCCCTCAGTGAAGATATGTACCTAACCAATACTATGGTTACCATAGCAACCGTTGCTATGGGCAACCAGCTACAGTAAATATAGTGAAATGGCGGGACATTGATAGTAACTTGAAAAGCCACTTGAGGTCTAGCATGTATCCTAACATACACACTTCTTCGGTAACAATGGATACCGTACGCTTTCCCTCGCATGTACGTTTCCTCCTAATTATGCAACACTTAGTTCGGGGATATTATGGTTTGGCGTTGTAGCCAGCTTCGTCTCCGCCTCCGGAAACTTTATGCCGTTAGCGCCATAACTCTTCAACGCTTCATCCGATTGATCTGAAACTTGGTTACACATGTCCGCCCCCAGCTGAAATCGCGATAGGTTCGAAAAGGGGCCATCATTGAATGTCTGCTGCCCTCTATTTCATGCCGGTTTTTTTTACAGGAAAATACTCTGAGTTCATCCGATTATTACACGAAACGCTAGTGAATGAGCGACAAAGTTGCGTCCCGAAAAACATGACGTTTGAATTTCACCAGGGCACCGGAGTCAAACTTGTGTTTTTTTTGGGGGGTTTTCGCGAAAATACAGAGTTAGACCAATTAACACGGAACTTGGTGGGTGGGGACAAAGTTGGTCTCGAATAACATGACGGGATTTCAAGGTCACCAGAGGCCAAATTTGGGTTTTTTTGCGATTTTTTTCCAACTTTGTCGATTTGAACGAAACTCGTGGATGTGTGGGCTGTTGTTTCTCCTGAACCACTAAAGGTCACTTCAAGGTACAGGATGTCCAAGTTTGCATGGATCATGGCGACTTTTTTTTTTATTTTTAACTTCGGTCGTATTTAAACAAAATTGGGATGTGGACTACATTTATCTTCACCAACAGGTCGGCATCGAAGTCACGGAGGTCACATGGTGATAACCGGGTCCACGGAGGCTGTTTCTGCGGGGTAATAAGCTACGGGGAATAAGCTACACGTGGGCGGTTTATAAGGCTAGCGGTGTTACCCGCCTGCACATGCCTAGTTGATTATGTGACCGTACAACATGCGGAGCGTGTGGGAATGATGTAGGCCTACAAGTTTCCCTCCTGATTCAGACATGAACAGTCGGAAATAACGTGAGAGGGTTTTTGGCTACTTTTTGGCGGAGCGTACGTTGTGCGTATTTATTTTCAATTGTGGGTTGTCTTGAACTGATCGTAAAATCAAGTTCTTTCCTTTAAAAAATAGAGGACTCGGACCCGAGTCCTCGAGTACTTTTGGTCGAGTCCAGGTTCGTGTCATTGCACTTCCGATCCGATCCTTGGGGATAGGGACCGATTTCGGACTCTCGAGTCCGAGTCAAGACTCGAGTCCTCCAGAAAAAACACTTCTTCCCAGTCTTTTCTGGCCCTATTTTAGGTGTTGGTGCAGTGATATAGCCATAGCTTTTGTGCGGATCGCGGCAATTGGAATGATGAGCTTGTCCGATGATTAAAATAATTACCCATATCTATAAAGTTTGACCACCAATGAAATTCATGTAGAGGGGGGCCCGCGGTGGGACCGCCCCGATGTCACAGGGCCTTTTATTCATTAGGGCCAGTAGGCGTAGATTTGTTTGCGGGCTTTGGGATGAGGGGGGTGGCGGGCACGAACACTACTTAAGCGGAGCGCCACCATCGGTGGCGCGTAGCGGACCCCCCGGAAATTTTTGGGATTTTTAGGGCCCTCCAGAGCCGGAAAAGGCACTTGTCGGGTGTTTTGAGTGGCTTCAAACCGGCTTGGAATATGTATTCATGTCCTGTCATTTTCTAATTCATGAGAAAAAATAATCCATCTATAGACATTCTAATGCACATCATCCGATGAGGTCGAATGTGCAAGGAATCTTTATCTAACCATGCAATTTCCTTTCATTCATTCCTTCTGCCAAGTTTTCCATAATAGCCCTCCATATCGCGAGTTACATTTGTCCATCAATAGCCCATGAGCCTACATTTTCCTCCTAAACTTGTCCGTAAATTGAAATAATAGTACACCGCACTGATTATTCCTCAAATAGTGCAATCGTTCCCGTCAATACATGGGGGGCGAGGATTTGTGTTTAATTAATTGGGGGGCAAATGGGATTAGTACCATCTAAGTCGAGCGCCACCATAGCTTGGAACGTAAGCATTGAAGACAGTTTCGTTTTACCGACCCCCAGATTTGGCCGGAAACGGCACTCTCTGGGCCTTATGGAGTGAGCAACACCACCGAATTGACAATAAATTTTCCAAACACTGGAACTCATTGTTATTCCTTACAATTCTCCTTCGTCGCTTCATTTCTACCATACCGCTAATTATTTAGAGGTATTCTATGCCTCATATAGGACCCTTCCAGTTGGGTTAGAGGTTGCCCTCATCTTGGAAATTTGCTTTGAACTCACGTCTTTTGGAAAATGTGTGCTTTTTCCCGGGCCTTCTATTAAAAAAAAACGAGCCAGTCAAGCAGAAAATTTGGTCATATTCAGATTTGCGTTCGTTCAATTTTTTTTTTTCCCTCCAATTTTCATGTCTCCAGAAATGTTTTTGCCCAGCTTCCCGCGCCTATATATAGTGCCAAAACGTCAATCACGTAAATCTTCATACTGATGTGCACGCCCCCTGCCCGTTGTTCTCCGGCAAATATGCTTCCATCCACTTAACTTGTGCAGGCGGGTAAACCGCCGACGTGTAGTATCCCATCAAACATGGCCCTCTGTGGACCTCTTAGAGAAAGCACATGAAATCATGTAACCATATTCCATTTGAACCTACCTCCGGAGACTTTGAAATGCTCTAACCTGTTGTTCAGGACCAATGTAGTCCACATTCTCCGAGTTAGAAAAATCGCATACATTAGCAAATTTGACTTCCCGTGACCATGACATGATCTTAGTTGTTCGGGATTAACACAGTCCACATCCACGAAGTTTCGTTCAAATCCGACGAGTAAGAAAATCCGTGATACAAGACAGACACACCTTTTTCTGAATCACCGTCATGTTTTTCGGGACCATCTTTCGGACTACTCTGTCTTTTCCGTGTAAAACCCGCAATAAGAGGCAGCAACATTCAGTACAAGCCCACTTTAACTCATCCGAGATTTCACTGATTAGGACGGTCATGTGTACCAAGTTTCGTATGTGTAAGTGTGGAGAGTTATTGCGCTAACGGCTAGTTTCATCCAAGAGCGTCAGCAGCGGAGTACGAAAACGGCGTTCGGCACAACCCCCCAAAACATGAATATCACGGACCTTCCAGTGGTTGCAGGGATATAATTGGGAAGCCGCATGTCAGAGCCTTCTCAGTGTTATAAAAAAAAGAAATAGGGTTAGAAGTGGACTAAATGTAGCCAATGGTTTGTGCAGTGTTAGGAAAATGCCATTTGGATTCCAGCATTGGGAGGGGGCAAACCATTAAACGTGGTCCCAAACCCCCCAATTCCCCTTGTGGCCGTTGTCCATAGTTCACCGTACTTGAGATGAATACGTATGGAGAAAACCTATTTGCTGACGAAGTTATTGTGCATGGGCCCTACTATACCATTACATCTGTAAAGGAAAGGACCCGACAAACAGCTGATCTTTGGCGCAGCGCGAAATTTTAGGCATTTGGCAACATGTCTAAATTTAAAGGACAACTGCAGGTTATTCGTGGGAATTGAAAACTGTATCCATAGGTCCAAACCCCATTTCAATACGATGTTCTATGTTGAGTTATTGGCCTTAAAGTTTGGGCCATTAAGCAGAGAAATTGGTGAGATCCCCAATTGCGCAATAAACGGATGGACGTCCACCTGGACAAAAACACAGGAGCTTTTTATTATTTGATGTTTCATGCTGTTGAATAAGTCAACATTTAGCAGAAGTTCTGTTGTCTTTCCTCTCACCAATTAAAGTAACAATCACACCTACCAACCGGCCACAACAGCATCCTCCCCATAGACTGAATGTTTTTCGAAGTGAAGATTAATTTTTGAATTCCAATAGAAAACAAAAAATGTTTGCATGGGTTGTGCAAGTATGACATCAATTATTATTTGCATAATGGGATGCATTTCGAAAAAAAATCTTGCGCAGTCACACATTCTTCGCAATACACAAACTTCAAAGGCCTTATGACTCCGTAACAGGAAGTCCCTGTGAACTCCGGTTTGGACTGACGTTCAGTTTCTAATCCAGCTATTGAATGAGCCTGTGTATAAATCATTCTGCAGTTGTCCTTTAAGCAATCCGATTAGAAATATTTGATAGGCCTTTGTGTGTTAGGCTACGTTCCTCAGTGTTGCTTAACCTCATTATTCATTCAATTATTTTGGAGATGCATGCTGATCTCACATGGGGGGACGGGGGGATGACGCATAGGCGCACTCACCCAACATCAAATATTGGGGGGGATGACGTCCCCCTCCCCCCCCCCCCCCACCCCCGCGATCTACGCATATGATAAGGATTTTGTTCATAAGGCCCGGTATTCATAAGCGTGCCCAATTTTCGGAAGGGGTTCCGTTATTCATAATGACCAAAAAGGGCCGATATTCATACAGCCGATCGCCCCCATGTCTCGCCGCAGTTGCGCGATCAGTGGTTTCTTCCATCAGTCACCATCAAACAATCATAAGTCATTCCATGTGCTGTTTTCAGATTTTGGCATCAGCATCTAACAGAAACGGCTTACTAATTAGTGAACAACTTCAAATTCATAGGACTAATTATTGACGTGCATGGTGTACCAAATATAATCGAGTATAAGTTTTGTGGAATGTGACTAAAATTGCCTGAATTATGCAAATTAGACACAATACTACTCAACTTTCATTGAATGAATAAATATCTCATTACCAATGGTGGACTATACTCAATACGTTTCATGGGAATCCAACGAAATTGAACATTTGCATGAATGAAGCAATTATACACACATGAATTCCACAAAAACCCCGTGACTCAAGTTCAAAGTTAATTTTGGGGAGAACAATGTAGGACCTACCCTTCACAAGTTTAATAAAAATCGAACAAACTTTGGAATTTGGAAATACGCCCTGTCAAATTGAACACACTGAATGACCTCCAGTGACATCCAGTCTATTTTAAAAAATGTTGGAGAGCGAAGGTAAGCCATATCTACCAAGTTTCATGAAAATCCGGCAAACTTTAGAATTAACCATAAATTATGAAAATTATACACGTTGAATGACCTCCAGTGACCCTGAATAAATGATAAAAAAATTGGAACGGAACGCAAGGTAAACCAATCCCACCAGGTTTCATGGAAATCCGAGCAACTTCAAGACTTCACATGAATTATGCAATTAGATACATTGCATGTCCTCCATTGACCCCGAATCTTTGTTAAAAGTTTTGGTACTGAAGGTAGACCATATTCACCGAGCTTCGTGAAAATCCGACGAATTGTTAAATCGCATAAAGTATGCAAATTAGACAGCTTAATATAGCAATATTTTCCTCTGAGAAACTGATCATTTCACTCTGTACTCATACCCGCATCTAAATGCCAAACCAAGTCACATAGCACCTACGGTTATCCGTAATCTTGCTAACGAGCCTGAACAATGAATTACATAAATAGGCTAATTACCTCACTTATTAGTGAATTTTGTTCCCAAAATCTAATCAGACCGTGTTCACCCAACCCCGATACTACATACAAAATTTCATGAAAATCGGTCTTACCGTTTTTTTGGAGAAATCCTGCAATTAAACGAGGAAGTGGGGACACCACACAGACACACACACCGGCAAAAAACACAACACACACACACACACACGCACACACACACATACATACATACATACATACATACATACATACACACGACGAAGTGATCGCTAAGTCTCTTCCTGACTTGAACTTTGTTCAGGTGAGACAAAAAGGGGTCTTGATCATAAAGGTCGTATATTCTTAATAACCACACAGGTTTGTTTTTCATAATTATCAAAAGGGTCTAATATTCATAACCGCAAAGACGGTCCGTTATTATATCCCCACATGGGGATATGATAGTTTGTCTTCGCCAGCGCCGCCGTCACCGCCGCCGCCAGCGGGAAACTTTGGTGTTAACGCGATAACTCTCCAACGCATTATCGGATTGACTTGAAACTTGTTTGTCCGATAAAAATCTCGGATGAGTTCGAAAGTGGGCGTCGCCACTCCACCACGAGAGCAGCCATCTTGGATTTTTGACGAAACATTTTCATCGCTGATCTGCGCGTTTCGGAACATGGCGATCGTTTCGAGACAAAATTTCGTTTTTGCCCCATGGGACTCCACCCGGCGGCCATTTTGGATTTTTTTTCGCGAAAAACCATTTTTATCGCTGATCTGCGCGTTTCGGAACATGGCGATCGTTTCGAGACAAAATTTCGTTTTTGCCCCATGGGACTCCACCCGGCGGCCATTTTGGATTTTCTTGTGAAACCATTTTTATCGCTGATCTGCGCGTTTCGGAACATGGCGATCGTTTCGAGACAAAATTTCGTTTTTGCCCCATGGGACTCCACCCGGCGGCCATTTTGGAATTTGGCGAAACTTTTTTATCACTGATTTGCGCATTTCGGAACATGGCGATCATTTTGGGACCAACTTTCGTTTCAGCCTCATCGGACCCCACCCATCATGATCTTGGGCGTTATCAAATGAGAATGACATGGTCTTCTCCTCCCCTGATTGCTCAAATGTGGGATATACACGTTGGCGAGACGATGTCTAGTTCATAATGTGTGTTTTTTTTTTTTTTTCAATGATTATACTTGCCAAGCAGATGACTCTACCTTTTCGAGGTCCGGCAAGGATGCAAACCATAAAACTGCACCTTTTTGTCAGCTGCGACCGAGTTAGTAGTACAAGGGAAAAGGCGATGTCTCACTGGGGTACCATATAATGGAGGTATGGGTAGTCACACGCAGACGGCAACTCACAGATTGCCCAGGCTATATACAAACGCAAACGTCTGTGAAATTCAAATTCGGCATGTATAGATTGCTTGTATGTTGAGGAAGAATCCTATTGTTTTTGGGTCGGGTCTTATGCAGGTCTTATGTCACCTACGTTCAAACAAGAGCAAGAATCTGGAAAGCTTGTGAGCATGATAACTTTTAAACGCAAAGTGTAAAGGGTCCATACCTGTCATGTAGGTTGGAGTAGATGCACCCTATTGTTGTGGAGTCATGTCCAATATACCTATAAGGTAATCAGATGTAATGGTCTGAACACTTTGTAAACCCCCATATCTGGCATGTAGGTTGCCCATCAAGAGCGGTGAGGTGGGCAGGAACAGAGGGAGTGGTTCGAATTTTCAATGCATGAGGTCACTGGTTCACACCCCGGTGTCGTCACAGACACTAACTTTCACCCCGCTCCTTTCTCGTGCAGGAAAGTGGCTGCACGAGTGAAGTTACACTATCGTCTGCGGATGTGGACGTAAATTGTGATCCCGGGAGCAGGAATTCTCACCCCTGCTCTTACTCATGGCACTCTTCGGAAAGAGTAGGCGAGATTCGCCGGTGTCCTTCCGCACCCAAACTGGAGCCTCTACCATTTCCGACAGGATTTTCCTTATCGCTGAACACCCCGGTGGAAAGCATAACACGAGGCGTATAAGTAAGTAAAGGTTGCCCATGTAGTATAGATAATCGTTATTATTCTTGGGTCACGTCCAGGTCCGCATTAGAGTCAATATAGGTCAACATCTAGAACTTGTAAATACTATACGTTCTATACGAACAGATGTAGAAGACCCATATTTAGCATATCTTGCCGTCTGGTCACATTGTTTTGGAGTGATTTCAAATTCCTAAGTCCCACAGGTCGAAGCCTGACAACCTTCAAACAGACCCGTATGCAGAATTGTCCTACCCGTTGAGGGGGGAGGGGGCATGACTATCTAAGCAAAGCAAAGCGCTCAAGGAAATTCTGCGTTTTGATACACCCCAGAATAACGGACTTGCATTTCCTTGGCCCAGAACCTCACAACACAAATTCCTCTCTTTGCCTTAGAACTGTTCTAAATTGCATGCCAACCATCACGCGTTAGGTTCGACCTCATTGCATTACCTGCGTCACAATTCAAGCGTGGCGCGTGGCGTGTCAGAAAATTTTGGGGTTTGATACCCCAGAACACCGAAAGTATCATTTTCTTAGCAAAAACTGAACAACCCTATTTCTGTTTCAGTGATTTTTTTAATTGCATGTCAACCGTTACGCGCAAAGGTTGACCCAATGTGGCATTTTTCCCGTCAACTATCTAATTGGAGCGCCACCACAGGTTTGCGGGAAGCGTCCAGGAATTTTTGGGGTTATGACAAACCCCACGTTACCGGAAACAGTATTAAGGGGCACCCAAAACTGAACAACCAGATTCTCTTTTGGCATGGAAGCAAGTATTTCCCTTCAGTTCTTACATCCATACAATTTTGAAATTGTATGCCAACGTCACACGTTAGGTTCGACCTTAGCACATCACCAAACGTGCCGAATCTAAGCAAGGTGCCACCACAGGTTGGCGCGTGTAGCGTGTAATAAGAAAAATTGTGGGTTTTAGTGAAACCGATAGTAGTATATATTGCATGCAGGGAGGGGGGGGGGGGGGGGGGGGGGGTCGCGCAACCTAACCACATTTTCATTGTACCCCTCCCGTGCCCCCACACAATACGTGAATGTGCCGCCCCTCATTGATGGAGAATCTAGTTAAAACTTGTTTATGATCGTGTAGCTCCACCCGTTTACGGGTTACAGCTTGTGGACATTCCCGAGAAGTGTTGTGCCCCTCAACCATTGAGATGTCCCTCCCGTTTTCATGAGGAATGGCCTCTACCTAATTTGTGAGTTGTACCCCTCCCGAAACATGGAAAATGCGCAGTAATCCACTCAATATAGCATGCTCGGTGTAATGAGGTATAGCATCGTTAATCGAGTGAGTCAAACGGTTTTGTGCATACCCTTAGGTAGTGTAGGATGGTCAGGCAAAGCGGGTACAAGTGTAAGGTGACCGGGCACAGCAGGTACAAGCGACCCTTTGTTGAATCCAATCTGAGTGAAAGGTTTTGAGCTTTAGTGATTGGGGTTTTTAAAACGCGGCGGGGCGGGGGCTCCTCTATTGTAACGGGGCCATCCTAGTTTATGTACGTTGAATTAATTACTACCTGGTCACGTTCGCTTAGGAACCATGAAATTAGCCGGTTGCTGTGGCTTCTGTTGAGAGTTTGATGGCCAAATTCGACAGAAGAATATCTCTTATTCGATAGGAGTCATTTTCATGATGAAAATTTTCACTCTACAACCGTTAATTAAAGTGGTTAAATATAGGGTCGCCCAATTATCCAATAATATGCGACAACCTAACCCCCTAAAGTAATTTATCAAGGGCTTCAGAAATGGAGTGAATAAATAAATGAACAAACTGAATAAAAAAAAAAAAAAAAACTTTGTGTGTTTTGGCATGATATTGGATTGTTTTATTAAAAATGTTAATCATGGCATTACGAAGCCTGGAGAACTGTATAAGTGAGTCAAACCGACGAAAATAACAGGATCGAGGATATTAAAAGGAATATTCTTGAATTAGCAGATTTGGATTTTGTGTCCCCCAGAAACAGCAGGAATGAGTCGTGAAAAAAGAAACAATTTATTTCTGCGAAGCAAAGATTGGGAGAGTGGACGTCGTTATTAGATGTTGTTGGCCTCTCCCGGTTGAGAGGCGACGTACAAAGCTTATATTTTGGGTCAATTGGAAATAAACGTTGACACCGTATGGTTTACTATGAGTGTGCTTATTTTCCCTAACTTTAAATCACTTATAAAGCAGGAGTGACACCTGGCCTCATATAAGGAAACACTCTGGAAGTGTCATAGTACGTACGCGTCACTCACACCGGCACAATGGCCAGGAATTGATAGGTGACAGTTGAAACATTAAAAAGGATTTGTGTAGTATGCACTCGAAGGTTCCCAGCAACATGCAGCGGATCACACATTGCCCATCTGCCTATTTTACCCGGAGCATACAGTACTGCTCATTCGCTCATTATATTCAGAGCACACTGCTCATTTTTGTTTGTTTTGAGCACGCTGCTCCTTCGCTCATTTAATTCAGAGCCTACATCTCATTCTCTCATTTTGTTCTGAGCACACTGCTCATGCGCTCATTTTAATCATAGATATTGCCTGATGCTATGACTCATTGATTTTGAACGCACTGCTCGTTTAATCGGTTACAAGTGCCATACTGCCTCATCTCCGCACTTTCGGAACCGACACATTTTCCACGCTAGTGGGCGGGGGGATTGGGGAGGGAAAAGGTCTTTAAAACATTACCCCCCACAATTGGACTGTGGAACACAAAACGATACATCAACCCCCCTCTGACAACATTGATGCATGTTTGGGGCAACAAACAATATAGGTGCATGACGCAATCGAACGGAACTTAATCAAAAAAATATGTTTGACTGCGGAATAAAAGTGTAGAGATGGGAAGTTAATGAAGGAGGTGGTTCCGTCACGTTAAACATACTTGTTTAGTTATCGTGTTTTGTCTGTGCCAAACTCAACGTCCGCCTCTATTTTCACGTTCGGTCTATTGCGACGCATCTTCTTGTGTCAAATCGGTCATAGACGACGCAGCGTTGTGTAAACTCGCACCATGGGACGACGCATCATCGTCGTGCTTGCGTTTAGTCTAAAGTTGGCCCATTTTACTATGAGTACGCTGCTTATTTTCTCGGAGTCACATGCCTATATCTCATTTACGAGGACGACGCATCTTCGTGTACTTGCGGTTTTTTATAGTCTAGTTGCCCCATCTTACATGTGTACGCTGCTCATTTCTCGGAGCACATTGCCTATTCTCAATTTTTACTAAGGGAGAGAATAGTCGTGTCATAAAGGACGCATCTCGTGTCATAGACGAGCATCATGTGTCATAGACGACCGCATCGTCGTCATGTCCGTTTGCTCGGATTACATGCTCACCTGCTCAATTTGTTAAGATTTTGACTGAATTGTACCAAAAAGACAAAGTGTCTTTTTGGATGCGTATTCTTACCGTAGTTATTAAGGAAATAGCGTCTGTGTGTCAAAACGGGGAATTAGGCGCAGCGCTTGGTGTATGCCGGAGGTCTCGGATATCAGTCAATTAAAGGCTGTGTGTTCAATATCTATCGACGCAATTCCTTAGTTGTGAATCACTGTCAGCGCCGACACGTACGATAAAAAAAATCCTCACGCTATCTATATTGCTCGAATAGGCTAATAACACCTACACAGACTCGTTATTTCCAGCTAGAAAAAAAGCATTGGCTGTCGCGCAGACTCGTGGAGCCTTTAAATTAGTTCGAGGCGGGTAGGGGTGAAGGACCGTGCGATATAGCGCTATGTTGGGGGTATTTGGGCGTTGTAAGATGTTGCTTTCCGTCTCGTTGTTCTTAAAACCACAATGTTCGCAGCAGTTGTGCGCGCTTTGTTCGCAGCTTGTTGCTGCACAATGCGCGAAACGTATAAGGATAGTGCAAGAGGGAATGAAGGTAAAGATGTTGAATATCACTAGTATAGACTAAAATCGGAATAAGGACAGAAAATTCATTCTTCAATCCATATTAATCCACTCAATTATTACAATGTATAATCGATAGGACACCAAGATACAGTCAATAGGAGTGGGGAATAAAACAGTGGAATGGATACATACTGAGACACATGCAACATCAATCACATATTATGGGGGATAATGAGGAGACGACGGGGGACATTCGAAATGTTCTCGCGGGTTGTCTTATCAGTTATATACGGGAAGTATTAACCTTTTAAAGCGTAGTAACAGGGGATTATTCAATATGCGTGAACCCATGCGGTTCAGCGTCTGCGTCAGCTCACCTCATCCTCAGTTAATTTAAAGTCTGATTAAGTAAGTCATCCATCTCGTCTGATCTTCCTTTGCGGCCTTCACACTCCGCGGTACTTAGTGAAATTCCGAGGATTTTTTTTCACTAAAGAGTCCATAGTTCTCTCTATGAATCATCTTCGCTAATGGGGTCTTCCTCTGACTGATCTTCAGTATCCGTCTCCTCGTCACAGCTGACTCTTCATCATCTGAACCCTCTTCACTAACAGACGCATTGTGCACCCATCCGATGTTGTTTCATTATCTGAGACATCTTATCCCTCGATATGCCGACCCTATTTTGGATAGCCTCGTAGTGTTCTTCTTTCTCTAGGATGAAACTCGCTATCTATATCTGACTCGACCGTTTCGGCTTTGTTAGCGATACAATCATCTTTACCGGATGTGTGTTATTCTATGGCCGAATAGAAATGTCGTCTTGTGCATGTACAGTTCTGATGTGGACGGCCGAAGGTTAAAACGACCGAGAAAGGTCTTTTGCACAAAGAGTAGAGGGAACACGTCATCGTGTCGGCTGCTCACTCTCGAATGAGCTGGGTAATGAGTCCAGGTTGATGTTTATATGTCTCGTTCTTGAGTTAGCGGGATTTCTTCCGCTCCCCCAGGATCCTGCAATAATGAGGCCATGCCGGCTTCGTAGTTGCTGGACACATGAACCAAGTGCAATTCTCGGTCATCTTTCATCTAGTTCGTCCCTCAGCTTACTGAAGTTTGCCCAATAGTTCATCTGCTGATCCATCACAGTTTTTCAATTGATTTTTGGAGGTTTTAAAAGCTCACAAGATCATTCTTTACGTTTTAGAGTCAGAGCGCTCAACAATTTATCTGTTCCGGTTACACTGAGGCTCTCTGCAGAATGCTCGGCATCAATGTTGTGAGGCTACCAGCTGCAATTTGGTCGCCTTTGAAGCACAGCCTCCAGGCATACGAGAAAATCATTAAACCCTTTAGAAATTTGAAAATGTCACAATAATGAAAGAAAATGGCAAAAAAGTACAATGCAGACCACATGGTGTATGTGGAGCATGAACGGAAAGGGAAACTAGGTTGAAACGAAGGGTAGGAAATCAATTTGAAAAGACGTGATGGATCAGCAGCGGACGATTGCAAATTCAGTAAGTGATGACGACTAGCTGAGAAGGATGACAGAGAAATGGCCCACTGTTCATAGTGGGTCAGGAACTCGAGACGCATGGCATCTGCAGGGCATCCTGGGGAAGGGAGAGGGGAAGAAATCGCGTAACTTCAAGAACAGACATATAAATCACTTGGACTCATACCCGCTCATTCGAAGTGGAAGCAAGCCGACAAGACGACTTTTCCCTTGTTACTTTGTGAATGAAAGACCCTTTCTCGGTGTTTAACTTCGGCGTCACAATCAGAATGACATGGGCAAAAGGACGAATTTCATTCAGGCACAGAGATTAACACCACCTCCGGTAAAGATGATTTTATCGCACCATGCCGAACGAAACGGTCGAGTCAGATGAGATGAGCGAGTTTCATACCGAGAGAAAGAGAGAAGGAACCAATAGAAGTGCTATTCAAAATGGGTCGGCATTATTCGAGGGATGAAGATGTATCGAAATGAAAAGATCGGAAGGTGACAATGCGTTGTAGTGAAGAGGGTTAGAGATGAAGAGTCAGATGGGAAGAGAGAATGATACTGAGAGCAGTCAGAGGAGCCCCAGTAGCGAAGATGAGTCGGAGAGAGAAGAACTATGGAGCTCTTTAGTGAAAATCCCTCGGAATTTCACTAAGCCTACTCGCCGAGTGTGATCAGCGGCAAAAGGGGAAGATCAGACGAGATGGATGACTTACTTAATAAGACTTGTGAAGATCTATGATGATGAGGGTGATGCTGACGATTGAGCTGAAACGCATGGGTTCACGACATATTGAATAATCCCATGTTAATAATGACTTTGAAAAGGTTTTAATACTTCCGTGTATAAATGGAGAAAGACACCCACTAGGAAACAGTTCGAATGTCCTGTCGTTCTCTATTATTCCATAAGATGTGAGTGTGTTGCATGTGTCGCCAGTATTATCCATTTCACTGTTTTATTCCCCATCCATATTTGACTGAATCTTGGTGCCTATCGATTTTATACATTGGTAATAATTGAGTGTAAATATAGCTATTTGAGAATGTATTTCTCTGTACTTATTCCGAGTGTAGTTCTATACGAGTATATATTAAGTACATCTTTACCTTCAGTCACTCTTGCAAATATCCTTATACGTTTCGCGCATTGTGCAGCAACAAGCTGCGAACAAAGCGCGCACAACTGCTGCGAAAGCTAGTGGTTTGAAAGAAAACGAAAGAAGAAGAAGAAACAATCTACAACCGCCACTCCCCAACATAGGATTATCGCGCGGTCTTCACAGCTACCCGCGTAGAACTAATTTAAGGCTTCACGAGTCTGAGCGACACAGGCTTTTTTCTTAGCTGGAGATGATGAGTCTGGTAAGTGTTATAGCCTATTCGAGCCAATAAGATAGAGTGAGGATTCTTATGGAGTGTTACGGCGCTGACAGTGAGTTCCTAATGGAATTTGCGTCAAGATATTGAGCACGACAGCCTTTAATGACTGATATGCCGAGAGACTTCTTAACGAGCAAACACCCAAGCAGCTTCGACTAATTCCCCCGTTTTGGACACAACAGACGATATTTTCTGAATAACTACCGGAAGGAATACTGAATCCAGAAAAAAGTCCCCATTTGTTCATATTGTACAATCGTCAAAATTCTTAAACAAATTGAGCAGTGTGAGCAGTGTCTCGAGCAAACGAACATGACGAGATGAGTCGGCTATGACACGATGATGCGTAGTCTATATGACACGAGTGATGCGTCGTTATGAAACGACGATGCGTCGTCCTAGGTAAATGAGAATTGTAGGCAATGTACTCCGAGCAAACGAACAATGACGACGATGCGTCGTCTATGACAACGATGATGCGTCGTTATGGACACCGATGATGCGTCGTTATGACACGACGATGCGTCGTCTAGTAAATGAGAATATAGGCAATGTGATCGAGAAAATGAGACAGGGACTCATAGTAAGAGGGCAAATTGAGACTATAACGCAAGACACGGACGATGATGCGGTCGTCTGGTGCGAGTTACACAACGATGGTCGTCTATGACGCGAGTGAACAAAGGAGTTGGTCGCATACGAGACGTGAAAAGCGGGCGGAGTTGATTTGGACAGAAACACGATACTAAACCAGTATTTACGTAGACGGAACCAACCATCCTTCAATTAAATTTCCAAGCTCTACACTTATTCCGCAGTGAGTGAGTAACATATTTTTTTGATTAAGTTCCGTTCGATTGAGTCATGCACCTTCAATAATGTTTGTTGCCCCAAAAACATGAATAAGTTGTCAGAGGGGGGGGTTTTGATGTATCGATTTTGTGTTCACAGTCCAATGGTGTGGGGGTAATGTTTTAAAGACCTTTTCACTCCCCCAATTCCCCGCCCAAAAGGTGAAAATGTTGTCGGTTCCGGAGAAGTGCGGAGATGAGCAGTATGTCACTTGTAAACTGAGTAAAACGAGCAGAGTGCTGGTCAAAATCAATGAGTCAAGGAGCAATCAGGCAATATGCAATGAATAAAAATGAGCGCAGGAGCATGTTGCTCAGAACAAAATGAGAGGAAGTGAGATGTGCTCGAAGTTAAATGAGCGAAGGAGCAGCGTGCTCAAACAAAAAAACAAAATGAGAGGGTGCTCTGAATACAATGAGCGAATGAGCAGTACTGTATGATCGGGTTAATGGGCAGATGGGCAATGTGATCCGCTGCAGGTTCTGGAAAACCTTCGAGTGAATTACGACCCAAATACGTTTTAATGTTCTCACATGTCACTATAGATTTGGACATTGTGCCGGTGTGTTGTTTGTTGTGATTGACGCGTACGTTCTTGACACTTCCAGGTGTTCTTAGCTGAGGGCCAGGTGTTACTCTGCTTTATGAAGTGATGTAAAGTTAGTTAGTGGAAAATAAGTACACACATAGTTTTTGAACACCATTACGGTGTCAACGGTGATTTCCAAGTGACCCAACATATACGCTTGTACGTCTCCTCTCAACATGGAGTAGGCCAACCAAAATCTAATAACGAATCCAACTCCACTCTTTGCTCGCAGAAGAAATTGGGATTTTCACGACTTCATTCCGGCTGGTTTCTGGGGGAATACAAAATCCAAATATTGCTAGATTCAAGATATTCCTTTAATATTCTAGATCTGATATCTTGTGGTGTGACTCACTTATTACATGTTCTCAGGCATCGTAATGACAATGGTAAACATTTTAAACAATTCAACATTCATGCGCAAAAACAACCAAAGTTTTTTTTTTTTTTATCAGTTGTTCATTTTATGTATTCAATTATTTGAATCCCTGCTAAATACTTAGGTTTCGCCAAATTATGGGATAATTGGGCGACCCTTATTTAGCCACTTTCCTAACGGTTGCAGAGTGCAAATTTCATCATGAAAAATGAACTCCTATCTATAAGATATATTCTTCTTCGAATTGCCAGCAACTGTCCAACAGAAGCCACGCCAACCGGCTAATTTATGGTCCTAAGCGAACGGTGACCGGGTAGTAATTAAATTACATGTACATAAACTAGGATGGCCCAGTTACAAAGAGGAGCCCGCCGCGTTTAACCCCAGTCACTATAGC
Organism: Sclerodactyla briareus; assembly: GCA_026419785.1. Lineage (NCBI taxonomy): Eukaryota > Metazoa > Echinodermata > Holothuroidea > Dendrochirotida > Sclerodactylidae > Sclerodactyla > Sclerodactyla briareus. Next base: position 81,299 of record JAODTK010005694.1, read on the forward strand.
TCAAAACCTTTCACTCTGATTGATTCAACAAGGGTCATTGTACGCGGTGCTCGCACCTACATGTACCTCGCTGTGTCTGACCATCTACACTAACCCTAAGGTATGCACCGTTTGGACTACTCGAATAACGATGCTATGACCCATTAAACCGAGCAGGTATATGAGGGAACTGCATTTCATGTTTCGGGAGGGCCGTACACTCACAAAATAGGTAGAGGGCACAGTCCTCATGCCGGGGAGGGGACATCTCAATGGTAGGGCACATACTGCGCGGGAAATGTAACACGAAGCTATTGTAACCCGATACGGGTGGGAGATACACGATCATAAAAAGTTGAACTAGAGTCTCCATCAATGAGGGCGGGGCCACATGCACGTATTGTGTGGGGCACGGGAGGGGTACAATGAAAAATGTGGGTTTAGGGACCCCCAGGCGACCCCCCCCCCCCCCCATCACATGCATGCATATATACTACTCCCGATCACGGGAAATAAATACCTGGGCTGAAAAACTGGAACACCCGATTCCCTTTTAGCCTTACAACTAAATAGCTTTTAAACACATTTTCGAGAATTGCATGTCAACCGTTCAAACGCAAGGTTTTGGGATTCCCGTCGACTAAGAGAACGCCTTCAAGGTTGGGCGGTAGCGTAGGAAACTAGCATTTACGGGGCACGAGACTAAAAACCCGATTCCGCTTTTGGCCTGAGAAACAAGTCTTGCCATACTGTTCATCCATATCCGCTCGAAAATACAGGTCAACCCGTCAACACGTCGTTAGGTTTCTAATATATAATATCATGACAACAGAATATGTAAAAAAAAAAAGATTCCTAAACATCGTATACCTGATAAGTATAAGTTATTCCATTCATAAATGGCAAAGGTTATATATGGACATATTTAAGGAGTAGTACGGGTAATATGATACGGAGAGCGCTCGAGAAATCAGAACTTAGGGATTGTAGAGGGGTTCACGACTTTAAAATTTATAGTCGATTCAAAAAATATAATATAATATAAATATAATATATTAATATAAATAATATAATATCATATATATAAGAGAATATAATACATATAATATAATATAATATATATAATATAGAGTATATATATTATATACAGTCTCTGTGTTGCTCTTTTTTTCGGCTCTCTCTTTTCTCTGCTCGTCACTCTCACATCCCCGTTTTTTAATAGCCATAATCCTTGCCGTTGAACATGTTGGGGGGGGGGGGGGGCGGTCTCGATCACTGGCAGATCCACTACCGGGTTTGTTTTCCTATTATGAATACCGGACCCTTGCCCCAGTTGAATATCGACCCTTTTCCCTATTATGACTATCGGACCCTTTTTTCATTATGAAAAAATAACGGAGCCGACCCTTTTTCCTATCAACACAACGAAAAAACGGGACCCTTTTTTTTCTATTATGAATTAACGGACGCTTTTCCCTATTATGAATAACGGATCGGTTTTACTATTATGAATATCGGAGTTTTTGTTGTAATTATGAATGTCGGACCTAATGAACATGAAGAACCTTTTCCGCCGGCCGTGGAATAACGGGCCTTATGACAAAAAGCCTTATGACAACGGACCTTAATTTGAATAATGGAAAACCTTATAACGTCGGGCTGTCCCCATGTAGAGAAAACCTATGAATAAACCACATCTTACTTCAAAATTTTGAGGCATTCAATACAAAATGAGCTAGGCCCAGTAATATTGTGGGTGAACATTTTACTTTTTGTGGTTCACGCTGCTTTTTATTCTCCATTCTTCGCCCGAATTATGGTCACTTGGCTCTAATAATTGAGTCATTGATCCCACTTGATCATTTCGCTGCCTCGTCTACCTGTGATAATGGGTTTGTCCTAACTTAATTTCTTATTGCACATATATATGACTATATTGGGCAAGAACGTTGACCCAGTCCAGGAAAATATCATCTTTTTTCAATAGTATTCTATTCTCCGAGGTTTTCAAAAATTTATCAAAATAGCGGTGCCGAAACACAACCCTCAATCCCCTCAGGTGCGGTGTAACCGCTAACTAAACTAAACTGTAAAGCTGCGTAGTGCCGCAACTAGACAAGGACTTTGTTTGGGAGTTATTTAGGCCACATCGTCACACACTATGAAGTATTAAGACTATACAAGCATGGGAGTCCACCACGCCCCACTGGGACGGGGCGGCCGTCAACAGAAATTAAATTCGAGTATGTATAGAGCAAAAACGCGAGTTCTGTTGCCTTTCGACAATTCGACTATAGAACGCTTTGGCCTATGTGCATGGCAGGCAAGTAATTATTATTATTTTCTGAGGGGGAATTCAACTATTTTATGACGTGACCATCTCTCGAAGGCGCCATGAACGGCTGCTTCGGGATCGTCACATGTTGTTTTGTTGTGGGGTTGGGGTTGGGTTAGTAGAACCGCGCCTGATGACAGGAGCAAAGGTCATAGACGCTACGTATTTGGTGGAATTTGAAGGACCAACTTTTCTGCTTCTCTGAAATTTTCTCTGATTGGCCAAACTTTCAAGCAGTTTGTATTGGTCAGGCAAGAAATGATTAATGTAGACAAACTGATATGTTGGCTCTGCAGTGTCGGAACGGCTAGAAATGGCGCACTCAAACCGATTCGGCCCATTGCAAATTGTTATTTATGGGGTATAACTCACCTGATTCTTCAATTCGAAAATGCAATTTAATTAATTAAGTTTGGGAACGTATAGTGAAAAGTTTGTTCTGATGGAGTCCGGCTATAACAAATCGTTTGAAAATAATACTCAGTCCTCCCTAGAATCATGCTGCTTAGACTGAGTCAGCTATGAATTGAGCTCTTCAAACGTTTTAAAAAAAAAATTGTACTATTTTTGACAGCACCGGGTTAAAATTTCCCGCGCCGTGTAACTCGGCATTCGACCGCGTGAAAAGGGAATACAACCGCGCGACAGGAAATTTTCTGTGCTCAATACTACAACTGGCGAGCGAGGCAAAAGAATCTAATGTCCAAGGTACAGTGATTGGAAGTGCCATGACATGTATATATGAATTGTCAGTTGACAAGTGGTTATGAGCTAGTGACTCTTTCTCATGGCGAAACTCCTGGCTGCCTTGGTTCAGCAATCATCAAAGAAGTTAATTAGCGTGAGAAACAATCGGCCAGCTGATTGATGGAGGGAGTCACTTGCCCATTCCCAGCTAGCAATGCCGTGACGTTGACGGTGATTCAGGGTCCTGTAAATTTTTATTATTTGAAGAGTATAGGCCTTTTCGTAAAAAATCTAAGGATTGTCATTTGATTTTGCATTTCACAGTTGAAATTTAATCAGCACCCCCTGTCGATCCCAAAATTCCGCAAGTTTTCTGGGGCATTCTTCGATGGAAGAATGGGCCTTAGTAAAGATCTTGCCCATCATTCTGCCTGTTGCATATTCCGCCTCGCTGCAATGTCGCGCCCAAATGAACATATACAAAACTGGGTATCATCGTATTTCATTCCCCCCCGCTGTCCCCCCAGAATCGACGCCCATGGTATGAGCCTGTTCCCATTATGTTAGGTTGCGATAATTAGATGGTGTCCGAAATTTAAATTGGTCCATCACCCATTCATAACTAAGGCCTACTGTCCCAAACGTGTCGTAATTTGAAACATAATACAGCAAAGAATCCAACCGCACTCATTTGCTAAAACTGTAATTCGTCGTCAATATCTGGGCAAAGCATTGTGGGTAAATGCTTAGGAGGGGAAACGTTGCTTGTACCAATTAGTCGAAAGGGGGGGGAAACAAAAGCACCACCATCAGTTGGCGCGGTAGCCATCAAGAAAATTTTTCGTTTCACAGACCCCTCCCCCCCCCTCCCCCCCCCCCCTTCCAAAATGTGCAGGAAATGGCACTTTCCTTCCCACCCTCATGGAAGTGAGCAACATACTGGAATTGACATTAAATTCCTGAAACTTGTCAATGTTTTATTCCTTATAGTTCTTCATCGTGGCCTTTAATTCCCTACCATAATTAGCTCCTCCGCTAACCCCGGAATCTCCCAATCGACACGTTTGGAATTGTTCTCGAACAATCGCTGTCGTAGGAATGTTGTGCATTTTTTGGCCCCTAATAAAAGAAATCGAGCCCGTCCAATAGAAAATAAACTGGTCATTTGTTTTGTCAGATTTGTTTCTGTTCAAAAATTCTTGTTTATTTGTTTTTTGTCCCGCCTTCGCGCCTATTAGGACAACTGCAGGCTTGGGTAACAACAGAAGTCATATTTTGGAGATCGGAAACCTGTTTTTCCCTATCTTCCCCATTTCATAACGGATGTTTCAGGGTAAATGACATACGGACTGCGAGATATATCTATGATCGACAAGAGATAATCATGGTCTGGTACTCAGTGAGTGTTAGCCTTGCATTCTGCAGCTGCCATTTATCAGAAGGTGGTGGTGGTATGTTCAAACATCTCACAGTATATAAGAATTAATCAAGTAGATAAAGTTATATATAAGTATTAAAAATAATAAGTATTATCAGTAATACAAGTGGTATAAGTATGATAAGTATACTGATATATAAGTTCTCACTGTCTTATCTGTAAATGCAAAAAGTATTGTTTAATGTTCATGCCATAACCTTTTACTGCATATATAATTTCCTCGCCAGTTTTCTTAACGTAGATCTATCTATCTATCTATCTATCTATCTAAGATATACTTACACCACAAAATTATAAAAATATTCTCCGGTACGTTCTAACATCTCTCAGGGGCACAATGGAGTGGCGCAGAAATGGTGTCGGGGTGAACAAGAAAGAGGGGGGCATTCTGTATAAATTAGTACAGGGGTGACAAGTCACTAATTTTTTTTTTTTTTTGATCAGGGGTAATATCTGTGAAGCACTTTGATCTCTTCGAAAAAAGCTATATAAGCACTTAGACAGTATTGTACTTTTTAGCAAACCTTTGGTCTCAATCGTGACCTGACATAGACCGTACCCACACTTACCCACCGCCATGGTGAGCTCACACGATGCACCTAGGGCCCTCCCATATGCTACCTCAATGCTGTAGTACTATAACAGACAGGTTTGGTATCAGGCAAAAGAGCTTGTCTTATCAAATTAAACTAAATGTATATGTGAAGATTATATTGTATTATATGAACAGTGAGTGGGCCACAAAGATATAGGTACTATGAAGATATGAGTAGGCTAAGATATAATAATTATGGAACAACAATGCTTGTAGGGTGCGTAAGTTGTGATCTGAATTAAAGCTTACATAATGTTCTATCAGCGTCTATCAGAAGTCAATACAGTAATCTCTCCTATTAGATGTGCTCCTGGTCGTAAGCTAAACGTCGGATATTTTAAAATAGTTATTCAATGGATTCAGGCGTGGATGCTCGGCAACTTGTTATCAGCATGTTTCTCTGTCATGCATATTTGGCAACTGCTAATAGAATGTGATTTGTCATGCAACAAGAACAATGCTTCGACAAAAGTGGGAGTGCACTTTTGTGGCAAAAGACAGCCAGTTCTCCCGGGGTGACCGATTTTTTAAAATGATGAGAAGTGTTTTATACGACTCAGCAGCCAGTAGGTCTCTTCTATTGAGCTGGCTCGACGGGTGCAAAACATTTCAATCTTGCTGGCCAATCTGTTGAGAACCTAAGATGTGATTGCCATTGAAAAAGCAGCTGACTGTTCAAATCTCGTCAAGGCAAAAAAAATTCTGGGCCTGAACCTGAAACCACAGCAAAAACAAAAAAAAAATGGGCTTTTCGGCTTGAAACATCAGAAACGACTTGCCAACCAATAGTTGATGCTAATAATGTAAGGGATTATCCACTGTCTTGAACCCTGTCCTTTCAAATGAGCATCTGTCAATCAATCAGGTATAAAATTGGCATCTCCATCGATACTCCTGGTAATTGGCCATCAATTGACTCAGTTGAACACCTGAGACTCACAAGAAGTGAACTTGGCTCCCTCACCTTCATCTGCGGATTACCGGCTGCTAGCCACCACCCACAATTTACCAGTACCCATTTCGCACATTGTGCATTTTGTATGATTTGAACCTTTACTCCTCCAGTCCACAAATGCAATCAATTATGGTAACGGTGGGTATAATCTCCAAAATTGCTCACCAATCATTATATGTTTATATAAAACATCTTCTTATAACATTATAAAGTAATGATGCATGACTGGCACCCAGTGGAAAGCACGTCCCACTCTACACAATAGTGTGAACTGCGTGGGTTTAACGGTATAGAGCTCGAGTAATATAAAAGTACCACTATATCAATACTATACAATACCATAATGTGCACGCACAAGTATTCGTTCACATATATCAATTTTTTTTAAAGGTACAGACAAAACTGCAGCAATATTAATCAGAGGTATGGAAGTCCGTAAGATTAGGTGATCGTGACGTAATGCATAGTACGAATCTCGAGCCAGCCTGTCGCTCTCAAACAGAGGTTTTTCCCATTAAACCAAATGTAATATTAACAGCAAAAATCTCCTATCATATACAAACACGGGCCATGTTAAATAGCTAATGAACCCATATAATGTAGATTCTGATACTCATGATGCCTAGTAGATATCACCTTTTTTTTTTTTACAAATGTGTACATAAAAACTGGCAGTCGATGATTATCAGAGGTATTCATGATGTCTTGCCTAGTACTGAATCTTGGGGCACCATTCACGGCTTGGCTCCCAGGCAAAGGAGGAGTGAAGAATTATTATTGTACAGGAACATGATTGGACACATAACAGGTAATGACGATATTCGTAGGCTAAGACTAGTACCAAATATGACAACAATTTTTCAGGTGTAAGTTGAGATCTGAAATTAAAGTGATTTAGCTTTGTTATCTATCCTCCTATCACTCGCACTTTTGCTGACTGATTCCCTTTTATGTCTTGTTGTGTGTTCTCTCTTCTGTTTTTCACGTCCTCTGCTTATTCTTCTGTGTTTTTTTTCTGCCCTTTGTTTTTTTTTTTTTTTTTTTTTTTTTTTTTTTTTTTTTTTTTTTTTTTTTTTTTTTTTTTTTTTTTTCCTTTTTTTTTTTTTTTTTTTTTTTTTTATTTTTTTTTTTTTTTTTGGTTTTTTTTTTTTTTTTTTTTTTTTTTTTTTTTTTTTTTGTTTTTTTTTTTTTTTTTTTTTTTTTGTTTTTTTTTTTGTTTTTTTTTTTTTTTTTTTTTTTTTTTTTTTTTTTCGTTTCTATATGTAAAGCGCCGATAGGCTTTTTTTGCAATTAGGCGGAATAGGGCGCTCTATCCAAGTCCTCATTATTATTATTTCTTATTTTATCTTATCTTAAAATTCTTCCCCTCCTCCAGGGTTCGTCAGAGTAATAGAGTACTCTTTCAATTTTAGACATTCTTTGGTCAATCCGCTTAATGTTAGTATATTGTACAATGTCCTTCTAATGGATTCACGTGGATGCTCGGCAACTTGTTATCGGCATGTTTCTCTGTCATGCATATTATTTTTGGCAGCTGCTATTAGAATGCCGACTGCGCCCGACGGAGAACCAATTAATGCCTTTGTTAGTGGGTATTGGTAAAAATATAGCAGCCTCCCCTCCCGGGAAAGACATGAATAAATTATAAGAACTTGGTAATTGTGAGGTCTCTCTGTTAATACTGCTCAACACTTAGCAAAAATATTCATTTTAGCCAACCAATCTGTTAAACCTAGAGTGATTGCCATTGAAACAAGCGCAATTGTAAACGTCTTGTAGCTGCGGGCAATATACCGTAGGTGTGGAACGTTGAACTGATTCTTCTCCTCGCAGCTAAAACAAGCTAGACTTGCCAAATTTGGGAGGTGACAGAATTCTCTGGGAGCTGGAAACCTGAAAACCCACAGAGTATGCTTCGGCTTGACATCCGCAACGACTTACCAACCTGATTGTCCGCTATTGTCAGTCAAACATTGTCCTTTCAAATCAGAACCTGTCAATCAAACGTTATAATTAAATTGGCATCCCTATTCCTAATCCTGGGATGAATTGGCCATCAATCGACTCAGTTGAACACCTGGTACTTCACAAGGTGTGAACTTGGCTTCCTCACCTTACTCTGCGGATTGTCCGCTGCCAGCCAAATCCATTCAGGTACCCATTTTAGCACCCACTGCACATTTTGTTTGTGAGACCACGCTCTCCAGTCACCCTTTCCTGGGATTTATGCACTAAGAAAAGAGCAGAAAACTTTGGTTGCATCTCTAGCTAAAATCTGAGATATATATCAGTACAAACTATATATAATATATAGTACAGACCTCACAGATCAGCCTCCACATTTGTCATGATTAATGTGAAAGCAAAAATTGTTGCAATTCTTTTTTCGTTGTTAAGTTAGTTTTGAAAATAAATTACCATTCTAGTACATTTACTATCGGATAAGTTTTGCTCTCTATATTGTCACATAACGTCAAGCCTTACTATCCTTTCTGCAAATTCTCTATACCCACAGTTTGTTACTCGATAGACTACAAGGGTGATCTTGTGTTATCAATGTGATATGATATAAAAATAGTTGAGAATGTCTAATTGCTGGTAAGGGGGAAAATCTGTGAATGAAAGCCCCTGTATCATACAGTACAAACATCACCTATACAGCCTTCCACGTTTGTTTAGTTAGTTTAGTTAGTGAATAAGGTCCCGGAAGACAAAAATCCCATAACGCCCAGGGCCACAACAAACCCAGGGAAGAAAAATGAACCAAACCACTAACTAATTAGCCCGTGATTCCTGAAAAATAAATCAAGACTTTCTTGAATGCATTCACACGCTTAGAGAGAACAACATTTTTCATGAGACAGATTCCACTCATTGACACTCCTGCGAGAAGAAATATTACGAATGTCCAATCTGCAGCGCTTGGCACTCCGCTTTGAGACAGTGGCCTCTAGTTGCAATAACATTGGAAAATTAAAGAAGTAGTGGAAGGACAGGGCCCTACGAGTCCATGGACAATTTGGAAAACCTGGAATCAAGTCACCCCGATTCGCCCTTAGCTGCTATGGTATAAGACCGAGCGCCTTAAATCTTTTTTCGGAGGATAATTGTTTCAGACAGTCATCATTCTAGTTGCCCTACGCTGAACGGTTGTCAATAACCTGCTTGTCTGTTGCCAAAGTACGGATCTACACTTGTACAAATATTCCGGGTTGCGGTCTCACCTTGCTTAAACAGCCTGACAACAATTATCATTTATCAAGGAAACTGAAGTGACGTCTAATCAAGCCAAGAATCCATTACCTCTTCTAGCAGCTTCGGCACACTGCTTGGATGTTTCAAGAAGAATCAAAACAAACCCCAAGGTTTTTTTTCTGAATCCACCCCCTCCTGAATATTTTGGCCATTCAACTTGAGGAAGCCGTGGCGATTGGAAAAACCAACGCATCAATTGCAACTTGTCGACTTGAAAAACAGTGCAGTCGAAGACCATTTGGAAATTATATCCAGATCCCTATGAACCTTTCACCTCACCATTCGAACCTTGGTATCTTGGTCGTCTCCGAACTCTTAACCCGGAATGAACAGAACTTCAAGAATCGTCAATCTACGCCAAAAAGAGTAACGGCCCGAGAACCGATCCCTGGGAACACCACTATGACCTTTGCCAAGAAACACCGCCCCTTAATGACAACCTCGTTTGTTCCGATTATGAAGCCACTCACGACTCCACTTCAGGACATTCCCCTCAATGCCAAAGCTCTCCAACTGGAGAAAGAGACGCTCATGAGGAACCTGTCAAAAGCTTTCTGAAGGTCCAAGAAAATTTATATCAACATCATGCCGTTGTCAACAGAACTCGTAACATCTTCCATAAATTCCAAGAGATTATTCAAACACGAACGATTTTCCTAACCCCATGCTGAGAATCCCTAATCAGACTATGCTCCTTGAAATAATCACCATATGATCCCGAATGATTGCTTCCATTACATGCAGACAACACTAGTAAGACGACTGGCCTGTAATTACAAAGGAAGAGACCGTTTACCTTTCTGAAATAGGAGAAACATGTGCTCTCTCCAATCATCCGGAACAATACCTTCTTGCAGAGTCTTATTGTAATAAAGCTAATGAACAGACAACTCTCGGCAAAGGATTTTAGGTAAGAAGGATAACTCCGGCAGACCAGGCGCTTTATCACTTTTGAGCTCTGCTTCTCCTTAACTAAACCGGCGAAGGCACACCAGATTACCAATACTATGCGGAGAAACCCCGACAACGAGGTCACCAAAATTTCCGAATACATTGTTAGCGTAAAAAAGATTAGTAAATGAAAATAAAACCTATCGCAATTCATACTCTCTCTTTTTTGTTGAAAGTGAATTAACAAATAAATACAATTCCAGTCATGTTATATCACTTGAGTTTCGTCTCTCATTATTTCAAAAAAATAAAAAAAAAAAAAAAAAAAAAAAAAAAAAAAAAACAACAAAAAAAAAAAAAAAAAAAAACTCAAATCCAGTCAGTCTCAAGTGTAGTTACCTCTATCGCGGCTTTGTCGAAATCTGATACTTTAGAACACGAATTTCTGCGAATCACGGGCATCAGTCGTATGGTGATGACTACTCACTGAACTAATCCAGTTTCACACAGCAGCATGTGGTGCTAGATTCCAGCTTCAATGGGACAGTGTTTGTGGAGAGTCCTCCGTGGAGATGCTTGCAAGAGCGCAAACCAAACCATATCATCTTCAAGTGTGGATAAAAATGCTGACACAAATACCCCGTATTATACTGTGCACTTAGCGTAGAGTTAATTGCTTGGTATATTACAATATTCACCATAATAAATAATGTACGCCTCTATATGCCTCCCTATATTAAGAAATATGTTTTGAATAGGCTAAAGCCTACTATTGAGAATATTCCCCTCCCTTTAAATGGGAATGGTTTTCTTAGAAATTTTCCTGAAATTAGAATCAGGATGACATATTGCCGCTGTCCTTCTCATGACTCAAGAAGCGAGGTAAGCATTGTTTCACCGCATATTCTCTAGTAATGCCAGTCCCACCCCTCCCCTCCCCCCATTTCTTGGAATATGAATTGTATCCTCCCGTCCCCGTTGGTAATTAGGTCCCATAATTCATATAAAATGAGATATTGAATGCAATTGTTGATTGAGGCATAATTGAAGCACATAATACACCACAAATGCAGCTGCACATACTGCATGATCGGAGGTGAAAAAAAATGTCAAAGTGACAACTGCAGCAGCTGCATTAATGGCAGATTTATCCATTCCCCCCCCCACCCGCCAGAAATAAAACCTCACTTATGGGCAGTGTATCATCATTATCAATCCAGAAGACACCAGGCACACGTACCAGAAGGCACAAGGACCAGATTACAATATGTTCTTTGTTCCATGGGACTATTGACTACAGGGCTATCTTCTATAGTCCACCTCATTGTCAGTTTTTGATACGGCCACAGTGGACTGGTTATCCTGAATCTTACTACTGTAGTCCTAAGACAAAAATCCACACATCTACTGCAATTAAAACGGATTCAAGATTGCTCGAGGTCACTGTCCCGAAGGTGATCTTTCTCTACCCAGGACTAATTGGGGACCTGTATATGGTATATTAACCGAACAGTCCGCAGATATGCCTGCAGTATGGCTGCCGTCATTAACTCTCCAAGATAGTCAAAGTGATCTCCAGTTTCCTACATGATATCCTATGGAATGGATTGAAGTTGACATCTAAAAAATCTGGGAACCAATAATTATGGTTGAATGGAACCTCTCTCATTGTAGACCTAGCTAGCACAGACAGACGAAATACAGAATTACTGGTATCCTCTTCTGTTCATACTTACCTTCAATAAAATAATATTTTCTACACTATAAACAAGAACCGCATTCCTCTTTCTCCTATAAAGCTATTCATTTTGTCATTCATCACTCCCTGGTAGAGGAGGAGCAGTAGTCTGGGTTTCATGGTTTGGGGCCTCAGTGGGTTCATTTGCTAGTGGGTTCATTTGCTGTATGTGGGTCTGTGGTTGGCTGTGGTGAGTGGGGAGTTAACAAAGGCTGTTGGATATGGGGCCGGAGGCTGTTCTGGAATGGGGGGCATGGCCAGCGTTGTCGGGGGGTATGGAGCCACGTCTGGTGGTTGTTGCAAAGTACCCCCTGCTGGGGGTGGGTTGTACATTATGGGGGCATGGGCCACAGGTGGAATGACACCTTGTGGTGGAGGCTGAGGTGGGTAGGCAGCTGAATGTTGGGGTAGGGCGTGCTGAGAGTAGGACTGTGGTGGGATCCCTCTAGTGGCGGGTAGGCTGAGAGTTACCATACCTCGTTATAAATAGGGCGGTTGGTCCATTTCGTTATTGACGGGAGCCGGTGTAGGGTGAACCCTGGCGGGTCCGGACTGGCTGACCGTTGTCACTGTGCCGGAGGAAAGCGGCGGCGGAGCAGGCTGGGGCAGTCGCATTCCGTCTCTTGGGCGCAGAGCCAGCAACAGATGGCGCATGCACAGATGAGGATAAAGCATGAACACAATCACGCCAATCACTGGGGCCAAGGAAGACTGTGGTTTCTGAAAAAGGCAGACGGACCTCTCATAAGACACCGCATCCCAAAGAGTTTAAACACTGCAGTTTTTTAACTCAGTGGCTTTGTGTTGTTTGTAGGGTCATTGAGTTGTACATATCTGCAAGGGATGTCACACCAGCTCTTCTATAAACATACCTGTCAAGAACTATTCACCAGCCCTCAAATGTAAAATACCTGTCACAAGGCCGTTTGCACCAGCCCTCTAATGTGACGTACCTGCACAAGGCTGTACACCAACCCTCCAATGAAACTCCCTGTTCAAAGGAATGTCAAACAACTCTCCGATGTGAACATTTACCTGTCACAAGGCCCCTCACACCAACCTCCAATGTGAACATACCCCTGTCAAAAGCCTGTCACCACAACCCTCCAATGTGAAAACCACCGTCACAAGGCCCCTCACACAACCCGCAATGTGAACATACCCTGTTCACAAGGCTGTCACACCAACTCTGATGTAAACTACATGTCACAATTAGGCTGTTGCACCAGCCCTCCATACCTGTCACAAGGCCGTCACACCAAACTGCCAATGTGAACAAACGGACAACACCAGCCTCTCCAATGTCGAACATACTTGACCACCAGCCTCCAATGGAGAAAACTACGACACACCAGCCTCCAATGAGAACATTACCTGTCACAAGGCCTTGTCACACCACCACCCTCCCATGTCAAAACTACCTGTAACAAGGCTGTCCAAACCAACCTCTACAATGTGTGAAACATACCTGTCCAAGGCGCCATGTTCACACAGCTCACATGTGCAAAATACCTGTCACAAGGCATGTTCAACCAACTCTCCAATGTTCAACATTACCTGTCACAAGGCATGTCACACCAACTCTCCAATGGTCACATACCTGTATCAAGGCAATGTCACACAACTCTCCAATGTGAACATACCTGTCACAATGCCTGTCACACCAGCCCCCCAATGCGAACATACCTGTCTGTAGTCTGGCCCACAAGTCACGCCGGCATCTTCGGAGTGGTCACAATTGTGGTCGCCGTAACTTGCAGAGCACCAGCCAGGCCTGCTCCCCCCCTGCACAGTGACATCATCGAGAAGAATCGGCAAGTTTTCTGAACCAGGTCCACGTAGAGGTTGGCTCTGACACGTCCCCATAGCCAAGCTGTCCCGACACACAACCAGGGCATCGAATGAGTCCCATGAGTCATCACAGACTGTCCCCCATTGCCCGTCAAGGAATCTCCACACGGCCTTCAAATTCTCCAGAACAGAACCCCAACAGACGGACACTGCCATAGTAGTGAATCGTCTATAGAGAAATAAAATCTTCTATACCAATGCAGTAGCTTTTGCAGATTTCCACACACTTAGTACTCCTTTGGTAGAGATGGTCAACAACCACCAGGCCTAATGAATTGACATTGGTCAATGATTATTGCCATCAATGGGTAACCACGTGGTGCTGTCAACTATATCAACCTGCTTTCAAATATTGGTGTTATTAAAATAATTAAAAAAAGTAATCAGAAATAATGAATTATTGCTCACTGGCAATTTGTTCTCTGCGAACTCCTCTTTGACTCTAATATGAGCCTCCATTGATATAGTGTCCCAAATACCGGATTCACACCAACGCTCATTTTTTTTGCATCGCTTCGCCGTTTCGCATCAACTACAAGCAAAAAGTCCAAGATAAGGGTTAATGGCTGTTCTCATACCCTATAACTTATACAACATGACGATGGCTCCCGCGGAACTAATTTCAACATTCGTAGAAGGCTAAAATGGTACCGTTCTCCTCATACTGCCATTACATATATGTGCGTTAGCCAAACATGGTGAACCCAGGACAGGAACATGCCTCTTCGGATGGGCAGAATTGTAACAAAGTGCCAATGGGCCCAGTAGCTCACCCTGATCTTGTAATCATAGGTCTATGCATTTTTCTATCAGGAATAAATGTGATGAATGATTGAAATGTGTAGATGATACACGTACGTTATAACAAATGAGGATGTAGTGGGCTAGTTCCAATAGTGACTATCCAGGGATTATTATAACCCACTATTAACACTATACAACAACACTGCAGAAAAAGATACATTTTTGCATGATTTTATATATGGACCCTAGGGTCCACACTGGCCAAAAATTCAAAAAACACTCATTACACACAAGAACCACTGCTCCCAAGTTTAAAGAAATCACTGAAGCTTGTAAGAGGAGATGCATTTCAAGTCCATTGTGGTGTAATTTCATGAAATGGGCAATCGGGCCCACACTGGGCAATGAGTCCCAAATTCCTGAAACCACCCCGAAAGTAACGGCTAGTAGATCATAATTATGACCGAACATCAGTACTGTGCACCAAAATTTGTAGGAGTAGCATTTTGCGTGATTTCACATGATGGGCACTAGGGCCCAAGTGGGACCTTGACCAAAATTTCCTGAACACCCCGAAGGTACGGCTATTAGACCATCATTATGACTGAACATCAGCACGGTGTATCAAAATTTGTAGGAGGAGAAGCATTTTGTGCACCTTCTGTTGTAATTTCATGAAATGGGGCCCTGGGGCCCAAGCGCACCTTGGACCAAAATTTCCTGAACACCCCGAAGGTACGGCTATTAGACCATCATTATGACTGAACATCAGCACGGTGTATCAAAATTTGTAGGAGTAGCATTTTGCGTGATTTCACATGATGGGCCTTAGGGCCCAACAATGGGGCCTTTGGGCCCGAAATTCCTTGAATTACCCAGAGCCCTTCAAGTGGCCACATGTGGCAAGTTTACCATGATCCAAGAGAACATGTAGGAGTAGCAATTTGATCAATTGTGATTGATAGATAGATAGATAGATAGATAGATAGATAGATAGATAGATAGATAGATAGATAGATAGATAGATAGATAGATAGATAGACATGCAGGATCACAATAGCTCACCCAGCACATTGCTGGGGTGAGCCTAAAAATCATAAGATTTCCTGGGATTAAAATTTCCGGATCATAATAACCGATATGGAACAGCCGCAAATGGCTCAGGAAGTGCCATCTCTAGTATCTAGGGGTTTTCCAGGCTAAAAAAAAAATCACAGATGTGCGCTATGCACCAGTATGTCGATCCCAGCCCCTTCCACGTTTTTCCTGCCCACCCTCTCCGCTCCGATAAAATTTGGTTACCCCATTGTGCGTTCTGACTGTTTATAATCGCATCCAGCTATTTTAGAATTTGGCGCCCACCTGGTGAACTGCCCCCCCCCCCCCGTTCAGTGCTGGTCTTAACCCGCCCTGCTAGTAGTCTACGCCACGTGTCTCCCTATCTAAAAAGGCAAAAAACGTATTGGGAGGCGGCCGACCACAATAATCGCTGAAATCGCACAAAAAGAGAGTCTCCAAATATTTCTTGGAACCAGCTCAAAAAAGGATGATAGTCCGAATTTTTAGAAGTGAAAGAGGCAAATACTAGAATGGCCCAGAAAAAAAAAAAATAGGGCCTTGGAAGTTGAGGTCACTACCGGGCCTCCAGAATACACATTTTGCGGAGTGAAATCGCAAATTTGACGGACAAAGTGTTGAACAATGGATAAGTAGCCCTGGCAGGAACCCGACAGGGGGGAAGGGGAGCCGCCTGACGATGAGGGACGGCAGTCATCCAACGAGAGGTCCGTTCCCGCAATCGCTAGCTCCAAACAACCCTAGACTAGAGGAAGGTAATCAGGGGTGCCCCCCCCACCCCCAAGCGAGGCCGATGATTCATGCCTGAGGAAATCCACGAATGTGATTTATAGGATATATAGAGGGGGCGTTGTCACTTGTGGACCGAAAAACCAGCTAAGAGTATGCTCTAGATTGTGAGTCTTGTATTTTTAAAGGCCAATATGGTCATGTATCAGACTTCCTTCGAACTAGCCTAGAGTAGCAGACTAGGCGCTGCACCAGTCTTTTTATGTCTTGACCAGTTATCCAGGTTCAGATTATTTTTCCTTTCTGGAAGGGTCATCCATGCCCTGATAGACATGCACCTCACGGTCACCCTACCCTTTTCACCCAACACCAGCATTCGTACTATTCTCATTTTCTCTCTCACACATTTATTAGGCTATTTAATCGTATCCTTTACAATTTCTGATCGATGATCAGAAGAAGGAACTTGTTACTTGAAACTCAAAATT
Organism: Sclerodactyla briareus; assembly: GCA_026419785.1. Lineage (NCBI taxonomy): Eukaryota > Metazoa > Echinodermata > Holothuroidea > Dendrochirotida > Sclerodactylidae > Sclerodactyla > Sclerodactyla briareus. The sequence continues at coordinate 98,061 of JAODTK010005694.1, forward strand.
GATAACACAATTTAGCATTTTGTGTGATGGTGACCAATTTTCACATTCATTAGGACTGATTGTTTACCATGTCTACTAGAGAAGTTTTGTCAAAATTGACTAAAATTGCCAAAATTATACAAATTAAACACATTAAAAACATTAATGGACTAAGTTGACTTCCAGTGATCCATCTCAAATTGTAAATAATTCAAGACTAATGGTGGACTGCAATTCAAGCAAATTAGCCACATTGAATGACCTCCAGCCAGTGACCACAAATCTAAGTTGAGAAATTTCGGGACTCAAGGTAAAACATACCCCCAAGGTTCATGAAAAACGGCCAAACATTGAAATTGCACATAAATCATGCAAATTAGACATGTTGAATGACCTCCAGTGATCCAGAATCTGTTTTAAACTAGAGCAACAAATGGGCTGTACTCAAACTGAAACAACAAATGTACCAAGATGAATGTACAATTATGTTTTAAGAGTTCATGATCATCAGGCCAAAAGACAGTGTCAAACAATGGCCTATTGTGCTCCTCTAATGACCTTTGACCTTGATCTTCAATCTAATGACTTTGTAGTAAGAGATTCATTTCGAAATTCTACACATAATGGCCTACATTGCCCATTTAATGACCTTCGACCTTGACCTTAACGGAGTAAAACATGTCCCATGGGTCAATGAACATTTGGTCGACATCTATCAAAGAATGACTGTTGGAGGCAAAAAAGGCATTGTTGTCACATTGGATGATAGAGTAAAAAGACCAGAACAGAAGCAGATGACAGGCAGATCCAAGAAGCTCAACCAGCATAGCTGCTTTAAGCTGAAAATTGGTTAGACAAAAATTCAGTTCTACTTGGTTTTGCTGAGCCAAAATGTATTGAGGAAGAATCATATTGAATAGCAACATTGTGTATGCCTATTGTGAGGTGTGACTATATGTGACAAGGATGAACAAGGCGATCGCTAAAAAGTGTCTCGCCTGGTTGCGCAATCGGTGGTTTGTATTATATTCACTACACAAACAACCAACTAGTTCATGCAGACCATCGTCATGACAAACGAACATCATATATTTAATAATGTATAACACATAAAAATTCCTAAAATAACTGACCAATAAGTTTTACTCTTAATACAAAAGTCCTTTCTTTGCCTTTCAAAATCAAATTTTCCTTCATTATTCATTGCCTTTTATTTTCCAAGCAGCCAGGACATGCCATCCATCCCCCACCGCCTGCCAGGACGGCAGCAAACACTATTCCCTCTCCCCCACACACCAATAACCTATCCCCACGCAGCAGTCAAGGATTTCCCAAAATATATCTTTAGGAAACCTCCACATTTGTCTATTCTATTAATTGCGTCCCCAGGTAAGAAGAGAGGAAAGAAAAAGTGACAGTATTTTGAGGTCTAATCAACCTAATCAAAAATTGGTTGGATAAGAGAGGGTTAGCTTGTCAGTGGGCAGCTTATAACAACAGTGTGAAATTATTGTTGACTCCTTACCAATTTAACCTCAGTGCTTATTCTAACAGAAACTATCATATGATGGAATTCCATCAAATTTCCTGAACATTCAAACCAATTCAAGGTCCAGTTTAATATGTAACAGAACCATGCGCTACTGAGTATGGCGAAATTCCTACCAAGTTGGAAATTGGAACTAATTAATGCAAATAAATTAAGCACAACAAGACCCTCTAATGAAGCCCAGACTTACCTTTGAAATGATCAAGATCAAAGATGGATCACATCTACCAAGTTTTTGTGGGAATCCAACAAACTTTCAAAAATTGCATGAATCATGCAAATTAGACAACACATTAAATGACCTCCATTGACCCCGACTTCACTTTAAAATTTCTCAGGGACCATGGAAGACTACATCCACCAAGTTTCGTGGAAAAAAATCCGACAAAGTGAAAAATTCGCATAAATTATGCAAATAACCACTTAATTAGAATATTTAATGCTGAAACCTAATCAGCTTAATCTGCATGTCATCCAGGTCTACTGCCAAATACAGGCTAGTAGTTGTGTAAGCCCCCCATTGTATAAGGTTGCTGGGTAATCTTGCTAACAAGAGCTTAAACAATAAATACATATAAAATGAGAAATTACCAATTAACTAAGACTTTGCTGCCCCCAAATCTAATTCAGATCGTTGTACACCCAACTACGCCGGTTCGGTCTATCGGTCTCACGGTTTGTTGAGAAATCCTGTAACACGAAAGTGGGACACACACCCACATACACACACACACAACAAAACACACAAACACACACACTCACCACGCCACACACACACGCCGAAGTGACCACTAAGTCTCTTCCTGAATTTCATTAAGGCGAGACAAAAAGTTTCATATCAATTTCTTACTCGTAGTAAGGATTTGCACCCGAACATGGCCACAACAATGAAGTCTCTATTATACCTTCCAGGAAAGAGGAATCATTCATTCACCAACATCATGAATGTCTGACAAATAGGATCATCACATTTTCTCTACCATAAAAGCCAATAACATGTATGGTGCTCTCACTGCCAAATCCTGACAGCTTCAAAATCCCAATATTGCAAATGGTATACAACGAAGACATCTTCAACTCAATGTTTGCACAAAATCATTACAAAATCATTCTTTCCATTACAATTCTCTTCCTGTGATGCAACAAACAACATTAACACATATCAGTTCTTTCGTGTACACCATCCCCACTGATTTTGAGTGAACCATCAAGCTATTCAAACTAATCAAGTGCAAGCAATCCCGATGCTACTGGAAATTTCATCAAGATCGAAGTATGTTTCCATAGAAATATTGCTAACAGGGAAACGTGACACAAGCGCAGTTGCGCATACACAGACACACAACATAGTTCTTTCTAAACTTTGTTGGGGACAGAGTGGGACAAAGTCGTCAAAGCGCATCATGATTTTCCACTGGCCTTAAATGACTTTGGCACAACACCATGTAATGGGGTTGCACTAATTTCAAAGTGTAAAATTATAAATTCAACACAAGATGTCATACAAGCATTTCTTTTCTTGCTGCATGTGCCACTTACAAAGCACCAGTTAGGGGCTTACCAAATCTCCTGCAAGTACACCTGCATCTTCAGCGTGACCACAAACCTCATAACCCCAGCCGTTGTGAATGCAGTCGTGCAAACCATTCTCACTACCAGAGCATTCAACGCCATCGAGCCAGATGACGCCGGTGCCCTCACCAAATCTAGCTGCTTCATGATAGGACGGGAAAAAACAAATTGCTCCTGCATAGCCAAGCTGCCGCAGGCGACATCTGTGCATCTAGGATACCCCAGCCGTTATCACAAATAGTCCCCCGTCGCCATTTGTAGGATATCTCTACCCTCCCCTCAGAAGCCTTCGAACCCCCAACGAGTCGGAGGTCTCCAGAACCCTGAACTGAATGAAGAAATTGATGTAAGCCCACTGGTCATGCAACAGATTCCCTCTAAACTGGCACTGGTGAAAGAGGACATGTTAAAAACCTCCAATCCCAATTTGGAGGTTCGCCATGTTACGTACTTCCATTTAGCTCAATTTACTTTTGAGAAACTCAAAAGTAAATTGAAGATCACAAGAGGGACAATACAAAGTCCGTCCATAAGTCTCTACACAGTGAATACTACCACACTATGCCATGATAACAGAAAGAGGAAAATGGGTATTCACAAAGAGATTATCTAGTCCGTTCTTGAATATCCGAAGATGAGATTAAAGTTTATAGTATTGTATCGAGACAGCGCCTCTCAAACAACTAGCGACTTATATATTCCCCTGGTCATCGTTAGCCGATGAAGACTTGCCTGCACCACCAGGGTGCATTTTGCTCACAACCTACTATATCTCAGGCACCCACAGAGCATCGTCAACATCCTTTACCTCACAGGTACCATGTGGGTAGTGTGAAACATTGGAGGAGACAAGCCCTTGTCCAACAGAACTGTGGAAAAAGCCCTCTCGATTTCAACGGGCTTCCGAACTCACTCTTCGGAACCGGAGCTCTACCCACTCAGCCAATCAGCGGAGTAATTCTTGTTGGATTGCTCTCTTAATCAAGATCACTGTCTTGATCACTAAAACGTGCATGGGTTATTCTCAAATTGCCCTCACATTTTTAACTCAGTCGATCGGATGTCTGCAATTTTGGTTAACTTTGAAGTGAAAGTAGATTTTTTCCTACTTCTGAGCTGAGAATGGGGAAATTTACAAATGGTGTAACAAATGGAATGTCATTTCTTAGTTGTGATAATAGTTATTACCGCAATGGAAGCAGCATAAGACCAGGATTTCCTTTAACTTTACCTAATTTTTGACTCGCCAGCCGGGATAATTATCCTCCTTTTTGGTAGCCTGCGGACTTTTTCACTAGACGGCAAGACTAGAGGGGAAGAATCTTCGACATTTCTAAAAAGTGACAGTAGTTGGCACACATGTGCATAAGCCCTGGAGACTGTCACTCACAGTAGACAGATACCAGAATTTCAGGTAAACTTCCATCATTTTTTCAACTGTTCTACTTTAAGCATACACTTGCACAGCCCAAGGATCACATAAATTCATATTTCTCCGGTCATCAACCCATCCACGCCACCCCGCCTCCTTCTGTATCTTGTAACAATTCCATTCATGCAAGTGTCATAGCATTTTAGGTCACCCCAAATCTCTTAAAATGGCCTTTCCCTAGCAGGCCATACTTGAGTATGGCTGGGTAATGCACATACTGGTCTTTACTTTCAAGATTTTTTTTCTTCTAAAAAAGGGCATTTTGAAGGGGAATTCATGATAAAAATTACAGAAGAATGCGACGGGACAGAATGTTAGCTCTTCCCTCACATACTAGTCAATGATAAATGTTTCCATTTCCCGTGATAAATTGGGGTGCCATGTGGTCATTCATTTTTGCAGGAATTGATTTGATTTCTCCACTCCACATTAATAGAATGAATTTTCATTTTTAACACCACAACTTCCCTCCCGTCGCATTTTTTAACTCTATTTTGCATCAGGTTGTGAAAAATTGTGTCTGGATTTAAAAAATTGTCATGAACTATCACTAATGACCTGTGCTGAACACCATTATCATATTGTTTTCATAATCTCGTTATATTTAATCACTGGGCCAATTCGATTTTTCATGACGGTTCAGAATTTTCTTGCGACGGGACGGAATTCTCTGTGGGGGGCAAACGGACGGAATCCTTGTGCTAAAGGATGGAAATTGTGCCAATATTTCTTCCTCGTGGCTTATTAGATTTATGAATGTATTGGCAAGTTATCAGGGACCACGGTGTGAGCCGTTTAAATAGTTTAAATTTGTTTAAATAGACAGGTCAGCTACCTGATCAATTGTGAAACAGGGAATGCCTTACTTAACCAATTGTACCATTGTCTCCATTGCAGTGTATTCCTTGCCTGCTGTCATGTCTTTTGGGTTCAAGTAACTTATTGTGCGAAATCCATTCCACAGCTGATTCCAGTGTATAACAGAAATATGCTGAAAGTACACCACACATCTCCCTACTCCAGAATGGAACTGTCCACAATAGACTGGTGTGACTGTGAATTACTTTGCATTCAGTGATTTAAGGCTTCGTTGACTGGATTTTAGGGAATTGTGAAAGGGCAAATACAATTGTACAGTATTCTGTGCAGTTTTCAAGCAATCATTGATAAATTGAGAATGCAACTGTCTAATATAAACGTAAATGAAGGGCTGTGAAATTTATCAGCAACTTGCAGTGGCTACTATGGCAAAGCACTTACTGTATCCTATGTTAGGTCCGTACTACCACATGCATTTGAATTGAACTGTCTATTGATTTGTTTACAGTACACGTTAGTGTTTGGTTCATTGTGCTGGGTGATGATTTTAAATTGCAAAACATTTTAATGTTGGCATACTCTGCAACTTGTTCATAGCTGTGGAATATTGTTCAATTTTCAATGCACTTATTGTAATTTTTAAACTATAAGCTATTGATCAATGAATGGAAGATACCTTAGATGTTTCCCATTATATTGATATGAAGTGCTAATGGCAACGTTTGAAAATGTGCAAAAAATGCTTTTCAATGTACGTATCTTCGGCTTCAACAGGTACCCTACTGCAACCTTTGCTAATCAAATCTGAAAATGATTAGCACCTGGCAATTCTGCGGTAGCAACTTCTGATACAAACCTGGCAATTTCGCCCTTGACTACATACATGTGCATAACAGCAAACCAATTTAAATTAAATATGAATTGCATTGTAAGATGTTTATAAATGGCTGTAGTAGCCCAGTTCAGAATATCCTCATAGACATTGTTGAAGATGTCAATAGACATTCATCTCATGCAATACCAAAGCAATGGACAAAATTCCGTCCCGTCGCAATTCCGTCCCGTCGCAGCTTACACATTTTATGGACGCATATTTCTATATGAAAGCGTCTAGAATCAGATTTGGTTTTCACGCATTCAAAAGGACAATTGTTACATACAAGTTGACTGATCTCAATTTGATTTATTTCTCCTGAAATTTGAAGGTATAAATAAAATGTGCTGAATTTTAAAATGGCTTTTTTCCTTCATTTCCGTCCTGTCGCAGGTGAATGACAAGTTTTACCATGTGCAACTGCTTGTTCACCAGTATCATTTTTCTTCCAATAAAATGTAGGTCTGGTTATTAGTAAGGATCATATTTAGTTTGTTTCCATTATTAAGACATATCCAGTAAGACAGGGGAAAAGGTTCATCATTTTCCGTCCCGTCGCAAAACGGGACTTTTGGACTTGGACCCTAATATCCCCCTCCCCTCTCCCCCTGGGATACCTCCATCTCAAATCCCATTATCTACCACTATTTCTTGTATCCCATACATGCCAGTGGTCATAGGCATTTTTCGGCCGCATATGTCACTTACAAGGTCCCAGGTAGAATACTTTTAGGGCTTACCAGTGTCACTGCAAGTAACACCTACATCTTCATTGTGACCACAGTTCCTTATTCCCGAGCCGCTGTGAAATGCAGTCTTGCAGACGATTCTCCCTGTCGGAGCATTCAACGTTAAAGAGCCAGAGGGGCCAGTGCCCTCACCAAGTGAGCCGCTTCATGATAGGAGATTGCTGCCTGCATACCAAGCTGCCGGCAGGCGACATTTGGATTTACGATGTCCAGCCGTAAATACAAACAGTCCCCCAGACACCACTGTAGTATATTTCTACTCTCCCCTCAGAAGCTCTCGAACCCCCAACGAGTCGGAGGTCTCCAGAACCTTAAAGTGAACGAAGGAATTGATTAAAGCTAACGGTCATTTAACAAAATTCCTTCAAACTAGCACAAGTGAAAGCAGACATTCGAAACACCACATCCCAAATTTGGAGGTTCGAGCATGTTACTCCAATTCACCTTTGAGGAGCTTACAAGATCACAATGGGGGACGATACAAACTTACTCCAAAGTCGCTACACAGTGATACTTCAATATCTGCAGAGAGAGGAGAATGGTTAGTCACATAGGAATCATCTAGTTCATCCTAGAATATCATAAGATTAGGTATTGAAATTTATTAGTCTTGTATCAAGCCGCGCCTCCTCAACTCTACATCCCCAGCCCTGGTCATTGTACTGTAGCCCCGATGAAGACCTTGCCTGTACCACCCAGGGTGCACGTTGGCTTACAGCCTACTACACCCGGGCAGCAAAGGCAGCGGTAGCGGCGCCTACACCCTAACCTATCAGGTACCAACTTTCACACATTAGTTGCGTCAAACATCTGATGAGACATCTTCGTTTACAACACTGTCAGAAGAAGTTCTCTGGCATCCAATGGGATTCAGCTCTCAATCTATTGATCTGGAACTCTACCGACTGGCCACCCGCCAGTCAATCTTTTTTTTGGAATGCTCTCCTCCATTAAAAATTGTTGTCCTCGGGAATTACTAAATCGTGCATGGGGTATTTCAAATTGCTCTATACATATTCAACTCAGTCCGATTGAATGTCTGCAATTTGATTACCTGTGAAAATTGGGGTAGATCAAGTTTTTTCTACTTCCGAGCTGAGGACTGGGAAATTAGCAGATCGTCCACGGATGGAATGCTATTCTTTTCTTACTGTAGCTGTGATAATGGAATACAGCATAAGACAGGGCTTCCCTTTAACTTGAACTCCCCATCTTTATTTAAAATCTTCTGGCTACCACTGCACATTCCAAGGTTCAACGTAATTCATATCTCCTCATCATCAATGTCTTCCCCCCACCTACAAACCCCCCTCCAATTCCCATCCCACCTGACTTCTTATCTCTCCCATCATCTACCTACTTGGCATTTTTTTTTGTTGTAATTCTTTTTGCTTTGCATGGTCAGTTTGCCACTTACCATTTTTTTTTTTCTTTTCGTTCCTGATCACCGGTCAGACACCCACCATGAACTTGCTACATATTAACGACTGATGTAAGCCTGAATAGTGCTTTCAAGTCTGTGACAAACTGTTTAACGATGCGTTCAGCCCTAGTGAAAACGCAGTGTTATTGAGTATGAAACCTAGTGATCTAACCACAAATTTGTTATTGCCGTTCATTCTGATTGAGCAAACTTTGGGTAGTGTTACGAACTTCCGGCAGACTTCATAATCTGGGTGATTTCAACCCCTAACCTTTCCCTGACCTATCGCTCATCTAATTCCCCTCCCCTCCTTGGTCCCCCTCTCTCCATCTCTTCACCTTTCCCCCTCTCTCTCTCTCTCGCTTCTCCCTGTCCCTCCACTCGTGCCCCATCCCTGCCTTTTCCTGCCCCTCCATTCTCTTTTCCCCCTGTTCCCATCCCATTCCCTGCTGCTACTCTCTCAACCCCAGCTCCGTCCCTTCTCGCCTGTCCCCCTCCCCTCCCTCAACCCCTGTCCTCTTCCTTTGCTCCCGTTTCCTCCTTCCATACCTCCTCCCTCTGTTCTCTCCTATCCCCTCCTCCTGTTCCCTATGGTCTCCGCCCAAGATTACAATTCCCTGCCCATGGACGGGTCACAAAGTAGTTGATTGTCGAAGCTACCATAATCTGCTACTACCTAACACAAGTGTTTACCAACATGGTTTCTTCAGCTAAGCAGACAACAGCAGGCCATCTTAACGTTGTTGAATCAATAAATGTCCGAACGTGAAGTATTTCAGAAGCGAAACACATTGGAATTGATCATTGAATGAAAACAAAGCAAGTGTTGTTTCGGTGGAATTTTTTTCATTTTTTTCCTCCAACTTCAAAATCAAGAAGATATTTCTGGAGAAGGAAAAGGCCTTCTGAATGTACACATGTACTGTGGCAGTAGTGCCTTGTAATGTTCGACGCCGAATAAATTATTCATTATGCATGATTTCGAGACGTCATTATTGATCCTTGACCAGTGATTCGAAAACAGCTTAACGAAAGCCTGTATGTGTAGTGCAGAAACGATTTACTTGAGTAAAAATACGACTCGACTGCATCTGACAAAATCTTTGTGAGGCATGTTTTCAAACCATAAAAGGAGATCGATCATTGACTACCTTTACACTCTTCAGTAACTCAGAAGGCAGTGTCGGGTTCACAGTATAATTTTCAATTGGCATAGTTTTTCAATAGCTCATTGAGCCTCATTGTCTACTCACTGTAATATTGGGCAAGTGCTGTCTGACACAGGATAAAGAGTGCCACAGTACATCTCTCTAAAATGTCCGACATCGTTAATACAGGCGAGGACAGTTGATGCTTAATAGCTCCTGTTACCAAAGATGCTGAATGTCCCCTTTTCCAGTAAAGTCACAAATCGTTGATCCTCTCAATGCAAGCTCTGGGAAATGAGTAAGGGGAATGCTAGTAGTTATCAGTTCTCATGATAATGTCATCTTATGGGAATGCAGAAGAGGTCAGTCAATAGTTAAACGGTTCTCTTTGAAATTACTGTGAATGTGCGTTTTGTCCATTTTCAGCCCAAACTAGACGAATCGCCCATCCCTGGCTCAGGGGTCAACATTTGGGTGGGGCAAGTGTGGGTGAGGTGTCAAAAGGTTAGAAATGACATGGGGTTCATTTCTGGGGTTCAACATTTTTGACCCCTCCTCCATACCTCAAGCACCACATTATCTCGGACGAATGTGGGCAAATCGCACATTTCTGGGGGTGGGGGTCAGCGTTTGGGTAAGCCAATGTGGGGTTCGGTTGTTGTCCACATGTTGGAATGACCTGATCTTTTCCTTTTTTCTGGGGGGGGGGTTGAACAATTTTGAACCCCCTTTCATACCCCCAGCACCACACTATTTTGCTGAAAATGGACAAATTGCACATTTCTGGGGGTGGAGGTCAACATTTGGTTCTGGCACAAGAGTCGGTGAGGTGTCAAAATGTCGGATATAACATGTTCTTTCTATTACGGGTGTAAACTTTTACCCATCTTCTATACACATTTCTTTTCGTGGTACTCAATTCCAATTGGTATGGAATACGAGACTGAAATCTCTGAAACAGTCACAGTGTGCAACACAGGAAATGAGAGAGCGGCAGCTTTGGCGGATATAGTTTCTAGTGTAGGTGGCGTGCCCCATCTAAGATCCTTACTGACAGAGGGTCGCAGTTCACCTCAGAGGTCGTGAAGGAGTGAGCCAGTTACTGACCTTACATCAACTCAACCACTACCCACATCACGTCAGGAACAGGTTGTTAATGGAATTCATTGGTACACTAAAGCGATTGTGTGAAGAGAGACCGAATGGATGGACCGATATACGGGACTCTTTGACTATTTGAATATACAGACAGGCCAAACATACCAGCACCGGGTTTGCACTGTTTGAGGTATCTTTACACCAATCGTCCAGCCCACTCAATAGAGAGTCTCAAACTCCCCATATACAAAATTGGTTGGGCGAAACGTTCAGAATGATAACGTTCCCAAGAAATGTTCAAACACGTCCCTCCGATGCCCCTCAAATTCATGGAGTAAATATAATTTGTCATTAAAGTGTTCAAACGATCATGGTATAATCCGACTATACCGATTTCCGATTATTCATTTCATAATCTGTCCGATTCCGATTATCTAGTGCCTTACATTTCCTCACATTTTGACTTCAATACCTCTACATTCATTTTGAAATATTTGGTAACGTATAGCAAACACTGATTGAGGACCCTTTCTTTTTTATCGTTCTTGTGGTCTTGTTATGTTGAAATGTGTTTTCTCCCCACATTGAATGACTTACGAGTTGGTGTGAAGAGCGTTTAGAAGCTACAGCGTGAATTGGACCCTCACAATGCCCCTGGCCCTGATGCCATCCTGGCAAGGCCCTCGGACTTGATGAACCGTCTAATTACTGTCGCGTTTCACTCACCGCTATATGCAGCAAGGTGATAGAGCATATTATTCATTCACAGGCAATGAGTCATCTTAATAACCATATGATTCTCACTGAAGTACAGTCATGGTTTTCGACGCCATCATTCTTGTGAAGCATAATTATTCCTTACAATACAAGATCTAGTCAATACCTTTGACAAGAAATCTCAGGTTGATTTGGCCATTATGGCCTTTCCAAGGTGTTCAACGTAGTTCATCATGAATTAGTCAAAACCCATCGCTCCATATGATGGTATTCAAAATGCTAGTCTAATGGCATAAATACGATCACTTTTATTCAACCCCAAGGGTATGGCGTGCTCGTATACAACAATATAGAAACATTTAAAGTGGTAAGAAATAGATATTAATTACATAGGTATAAAAAACATGTGTACAAATACGACAGTAAAAACGAACAGAGATATGGGAACAACACATTGCACTGTGAGGAGATGGCGACAACAAACTACCGACGTAGCATGCAATAACTAACGTCTGAAATACAGGTTACGACGCTTTATGCACTGTGGGATAAAGGAGGAGAGGTGTCTGTTAGTCCTAGCCAACGGCAGCCTCATTTTACCACTTCTAGGGATTATCGCTTTGTACAAAGACTCATGGAGTGGGTGGTCCTCTCATGTAGGATTTTATCAGGCTTAACCCCTAGAAGGTGTTGGTAGGACGAGGCCAAGGATGACTGACTCTCCCAAATGTGGTCACTGCCTGTCGACCAAGCATCATCCGATGGGCATCTTCCTTCCTAACATTGCCGCCCCATGAAATAAGGTTGTACTGCCAAACACTACAATGATTGAGTTATGGAAAATGGCAAGAATGCTGTTATTGATGTCAAACTTATTGATCGTACGCAGGCAATGATCCGGAATTCAGTTTCTTCATTAGCATGTCAACATGATCATGCCAAGCCAGACGATTATCAATCACAACCCCAAGATATATATAACTACCCACCCTTTCAATAGTATTACCTTTAATAGTAACCTTACGTGACACCCCTCCCGATTTTCCGAGAGTCTATGACCATTTCTCTTGTCTTGTGGGTATTGAGTTCTAGGAAGTTATCTTCACAATAGGTAACAAAGTTATGTATTTGTTCCATATACCCCGTAGCGTCATCCTTCGTTATCAAACCAATCAGTGCGGTGTCATCTGCAAATTTGACTAAAGAGCAGTTTTCATTGGTTGACCTTGCATCGGATGTATATAAGTGAAAAGAATATGGTGCGAGAACCGTACCCTGTGGTCACCTGTGTTGGATGTGATAACATTGGATGTTCTGTTAAATGAACGTAAGGTAACATACTGGGATCTATCAGTGAGATAGTTGAAAATCCAAATAAATATTCGAACATTCATCCCTAATAATTTCTTGACTAAAATTGGGCTGAAGTGTTAAAAGCGGATGAAAAATCAAAGAACATGACCCTTGCTGTGTGGCCCAGATTTGTGTGCTCAAGATGTGAATACAATCTTTCGAGACTGTATAATATGGCATCCTCTGTACTGCGCTTGGACCTGTAGGCAAATTGCATTGGATCTGGGTGATTATCCACTTTATATTGCCGAAGCTTTAGGGTGAAACGCTCACACCACTTTCATTGCTACTGAAGTCAGCGCCACTGGTCGTAAATCGTTCATGCATGTAATGTTTGACTTCTTAGGCACTGGGATTATGCAAGAGCGTTTCCATGGAGTTGGAACAGTCTGAGTGCTAAAGAAAGATTAAAAATCATGGCAAATATATCGCAAGTTGGCTGGCACATACCTTTAACACACGTGGTTGTAGGCCATCTGGCCTTTCGGCCTTAAATGGTTTAGTTGAGAAATTCATGAGTACTTCCATCTGCGGTTACAGTCAAAGCATCAAAGACTGTCATTCATGGATAATAAAATTATGCAATTCGCGGCCTCTTTGGAAAGATCATGACAATCAATCTATTGTAAAATAAGTTCAGTTCATTGGCATATTCAATTGATGTATTGGGGTATTTAAGACACGTTACTAGATTCGGTTTTCGTATAACCACTCATCAGTCGCATACCAGTCCAGACCAGTTTCATAATATTCTCTGTGACAATGTCCCTCGATCTTACGTTTGTATGTGTCCTTTTCCTTCTTTATAACCTTCTTGAGCTCTTTTTGGACTTCCTTCACCCGTTCTCACCCCCTTGTCCAAAGAGTTGTTTCTTCTTGTTTTATGATTGACTTACTTCCCTTCTAATCCAAGGTTGTATTGTTCGTGTAGACTTTAATCTGTTTGACGGGCCCCTGTGGCATTCAACGCAGAGTTTATATAGTCGGCGATCGTCTGAGTAAGATCTCCAGCCCGTCGGGTTGCTTCCACAAAAAACATTCCAGTCGGTTGAGGTCTAAAGAGGATTGCAGGTTGTCAGTTGCTGTGGGTTCATTGCTTCACTGTGAGCAGCTTCGGTTTTCTGCCTCTGTACATAGTCGGTATTTTGCTTGCATTATAAATAATCGTGATCCGATTTCCCCAGCTTAGTTAATGGTGGATGGGCACGTAAGCCCATCTTTCACATTGGAGTGCCATAGGTCAAGGTACCTCTCCGCGTAGTGGGACAATGACGTGTTGATAATAGTTAACGCTTGTTTTCTTCAGTAAACAGTGATTAAAATCGCCTCGCTGACACCAAGGCATTAGAATGTGCAATCTCTAAATCTTGTATAACCGTACTCAGTTCGTCGGCGGCAGCTCTGGCACCACGCGGTTTGGGCACATACGTTTGTAAGGTGAATAACGTGTGAAAATTCCCAGGGGAGATAATAGGGATCTCAACCCAACAGCAAGGATTTCCACATTCGTAGAGCATTGGTAGTGTTTTGTAGTAATTTTATTCGAATGGCACCATGTTCGTTAAACGTAATCGAACGCCTCCTCCATTTTGTTTTTCGGCTAGATTTAGGTCTCTGTCTCCCCGTACCAGCTTGAATCATAATATTAACACAATCGTTCGTGACAGTTTCATTGGCCCAGTTCGGTGAACGACATGAGACTGATATGCTTGAAATCGTGGGTGAAGCGTTTCTTTCGCAATTCTTTGTAAAATCGTTCATGAAGAGTGTCATGATCTGTGGAGAAAAGGTCAAATTGGTCCAAGGTCATTTTTGGGCCCCTTGCTCTTCCTTCTGTATATTAGTAATGACCTTCCCTGTGGTGTTACTTCCTCTGTCCGCTTTTTGGCCACGACTGTTTTTTGTGCCGTAACATCCAAAGCCCACATGACCACGTTGCCCTCCAGATAGAACTGGATGCGCCGAACGATTGGGCTGATCGCTGGCAGATTAGGGTTCGATGCTGGGAAGCGTCCAAATATGCGTCTCTCTAATGCTAAATCTTGAAGATCTTCAATTATTCTCTCAGTGGGAGGCTCTCGTTCTGTTGTTGCACGCAACATCCATATCTCGGGGTTACTATTCCCAATAATTTGAATTGGAATGCTCACATCCACACAATCTGTGGTAAGGCTAGACGTGCTTTAGGATTCATCAGGAGGAACTTCATATTAACGATTACGTTCCAGAACTCACGGTTGTGCTTATCAAGATGTTAACCACTGTCGATCTTGCTCCTCTCGCTGATAGAAGAAAAATGAGGCGTCTCACTGTTTTCAAACATACTATTTCTGGCCATCTATCATAATCAGTTGGTAACCTTCTTCAGCCTGTTCAGGGTCAATCGCGGCACCACTATCAGGGTTCATATCCCCTTATTGCAGCAAACAAAGCAAACAAAGCAAACAAAAATGTTGGACATAAAGAGGTTGTTGAATTGTTATATTCTCAAATAATGAATGATCTGGGGTTTTTTTTGTTGTTTTTTCACTTTGCTGATTCCGATAACATACCGATTGTGCAACAATTTGCCCGATTCCGATACAGATTATCGTCTGAACACTAAATTCAAAACCATACACTATAATTCAAAACCATATACTAATAATTTTACGTGCTGAAATAAATTTGGGATGGCCAAAATGTCCAGGTTGGTTGACCTGAATCAACTGTCGTGTTGGCCGATGACCAACTGAGTTGGCCGAAATAATAGTTGATCAGAATGGTTGTTGGCAGGAATACCTGCTATCCTGTCAGTGCACACAGCCAGCTATGTATGAAAAGCTGGAAAACAATGATTCTCTTTCTGTTATATTAGAAGAACACAAACTGAAGGCGCGTGTCAACATGCTGCAAGCAACATGTTGCTCAACACGTTCTGCCGGACACAGGTTTCCAGTGACTACCTGTAAATGTCAATCAGAGCCGTATTCGAACACATGTTGCCAATAATTAGTTGGCGAGTATTGTCAAACAATTTGCGCCACATGTCTCACAACATGTTGCGTCTTGTTTTCGCTCTGTCTTACAACTGTCGGACATTATCGACACAAGCGTTTCGGTCGGCAACATTTGCGCAACGTACACACCTTCCCCTGTGTTGCTGGCCTCCTTACAAAAGCCAGGCATAAGCCGCATCACACCCACAGTCTTTCTATGGCTAGGCTAACCAGTGCCAAGCCGATGACTAATATGGACTAAGTGAGTATATAGGCCTGAACCTAGTAAATGAGAATGAAAAAGTGTATATAAACAGTTACAAGTGTAACGAAAATCCTAACTTGTTTCTTGTTCTTCAGTTCCAGGCACGAAAATAACAGGAAGAATGGTTTTGACTTTTGAGAGGGTCCGTTTAGGCAAATTACTACGAGGAAGTCCAATTCCTGCAGTCAGTAGGCGATCTCGTGATGCTGCATGTGCGTGCATGTGGGACTCTATTGAACGTGTCCATTGACTGTGATGGCTGCTGAGTGCAGTGCAGGGTTATTGTATTACCCTCGTGCAATTAACGTACGCCAGTACTCGTTCATTGACTACACTACTTTGTATACTGCACCCACGTTGGTGTCGCTGATTCTGACTTAACATTGTGCGGTTTTCCGGGATAAAGACAAGACAGACAATTGAAAAATTTGCCAGTTCAGGCAGTGAGTCACTCTTTTTCGTTTTTGTTTTTTTTTTTTTTGGTTGTTGGCATATACACACAGTGGCGTACGTAGCTACGGGGGCGTGGTGCGCGCGCCCCCATGAGAGCCCCCCCCCCGCCCCCTCCCCTCCCCCACTGAGAATTGGAGTGTCTGGGTTGTTGTTGTTTTTTCATATGTGAAAAAATCACAAGTCCTCAAGCGAAGAGGGCAATTTTGACAGCAGTCTTCTGAAAAAAATCCCGCGAATGAGGTATCTGTTGCTGTCCAAGGTGTCCTTGAGTCATAACTGCGCAAAAGATGGAACTGCCTAAAATTTCGGTATATCATCATAATCCAGGACGTGCATATTCCAACTTTGGGCAGTAGATGTATATGTTTGTAGAATACAGCGCACTGAGTTCAGCTGGCGTTGGTTTGTTGGGGGGGGGGGGGAGGGGTCGATTCCAGTGACTGTGGTTTATTGAGACCGTGAAAATGGGAGACTGAAAATTCGATGAAACAAAAATAGCGACCAACGATGTGCTGAAAAAACTTGGACACGTTAATAGGGCAAAAGACCAAAAGTTGTGCCTGAAAACCTGAATTCGAAACCCAGCAGCCAGTCGCATTCTCTTGTAGTATCAACTGCGGGCGAAGACCCAAGATTCGGCGAGTTATCGATTGTCCCTATGCTTATTATGGTATACACATAAACATGGCTTTTCCGCGCACTAACTTCCCATGTTTGAAGAACAAGGGGCAATGTCTTCTTCCATCCGTGGCGTATCCAGCGGAAGCACATAAAATGCATATAAAATTAGGCACACCAAATATGTGGGCCGGCTTGATGATATATGAAAACTCCAAAAGCCAATAGGCTTAGGGATTCCTGGACTCGTTCTGATAACTTAGAGCTAGACACAAGACAATGGGAGATGCACCAGCTCATCATGGGCAACTAACACGAAAATTTCCCGTTTTTATTTCTCACAAACCAACCAATAGGGTTCATATACTCTTGATAAGAAATCTACACACTGAATTTTTCGAGATTTTCAAGACTTTGAGCTATGGCGACCTCAGATGAACCTCTGACCTGACCCCAACAATAGGGTTCATTTACTCATGGTGGGGAACAACCACTCGAGTAATGGACTTAATCCATCCTTGCGGGTCGAGTTCTCGTGTTTACAAGCCAAAATTGGCCAAAATATCGACTTTTCACAAATTTTCTATTTTCGAGCAAAATTCACCCCGACCTACACCAAAAACAATAGGGTTCCTGTTCTCCTCATAAGGAAGCTACACACCAAATTTCAACCTGATGAGACCAACCATTCTGGACTTATCGTGTTTACAAGGTTTTCAGACTTTGGACCCCTGGTGACCTCTGACCTGACCCCAAAACAATGGGGTTCATGTACTCATCATGGGGAACACACATACCAAGTCTGAGCTTCATCTCTCCAGGCGGGTCCGAGTTTCATGTTACGAGCCAAACTTGCCAAAATATCATTTTTTTCATTCACAAATTTTCTATTTTGACCAAAAGTAAAACCAACCCCCGACCATACAAACCATAGGGTTTCCTGTTCTCCCTCCTCATAAGGAAGCTACCACACCAAATTTCAACCTGATGAGACCAACCATTCTGGACTTATCGTGTTTACAAGGTTTTCAGACTTTGACCACTATTGCGTGCTCTGACCTGACCCCAAAACAATGGGGTTCATGTACTCATCATGGGGAACACACATACCAAGTATGAACCTTCATTCGTCCAGGTGGTGTCCCAGTTCTCGTGTTTACAAGCCAAAATTGGCCAAAAATATCAATTTTCACAAATTTTCTATTTTCGAGCAAAATTCACCCCGACCTACACCAAAAACAATAGGGTTCCTGTTCTCCTCATAAGGAAGCTACACACCAAATTTCAACCTGATCGGACCAACCATTCGGACTTATCGTGTTTACAAGGTTTTCAGACTTTGACCCTCTGGTGATCTCAGATGACCTCTGCCTGACCCCAAAACAATGGGGTTCATGTACTCATCATGGGGAACACACATACCAAGTATGAGCCGGACATACTCAGACCCGATCAGTTTATCGTTTACACAAGCTGGGCGTCACACACCTACACACGTGTACTCAAGGAATCAAAAATGTTTAGATTCGATTATGTCAAGGTGGCGCCAGCGGGGGATGGGGAAAGGGGCCGCCCCCCTCGGGGAAACCTGCTCTAAACAAAACCCTCCGTCGTGGAATTTTCCCAATCTCGTCGGGGAGCCCGGGTGGGTAAAATTTAATATTTCCAACCTTCTTTATAGCGAAAATTCGGGAATTTCTATATTAGAGCTGAAAAATTTCGGCGCGCTTCGCGCACCTCTTTTGTAACATTGCCAAGTTCTCGCATCACGTTCCAGAGATCAGCGTATCCATTCTCTATCTCCCAACAGATATAAAAATTGTCTCATATATACATAGGCCCTATGAATATACCTGTCAATAGTTAACGTCCTAATTCTGTTGGGGAGGAGGATCGTTCTGCCGTTTACCACGTTTTGCTTTTGTGTTAAGTGGTCGGTGGTCCACACACGACTCATTTACGACCGCACAATGGATAACAATCGATCGAGTAGAGCTGTAGGTAGACTATAATGAGGTTTTGCCTACGGTACCGTCACCTCACCAATCGCGCCGTGTTTATATATCGAATTATTAAACACGTGTCTCCGTAGTGATAGACGTAACGTATTGGGCGCGACCTACCCGACATCAAAATCGCTAAAAAAAGCGTCTCGAATATTTCTTGGAACCGACTCAGAATAGGATTGTATGTCCCGACTTTGCGGCAGTGGAAGGCGCAAGACATAAGAAGGCCCGGGAAGCCTGAAAGGTGAAGACACTACCGTCTTCCAGAATACGTTTTGACAAGTGATATCGCAAATTTGACCGAGGAAGCGTATCGTGATATGCAAATAGGCGCCGTAACCCCAACCCCCAGCATGGTCTTCCTTCTGCGCGGTCCCTGGTTCCAGTGTTCTATTTTGCACCGAATTGCATCAAGACCACCTGAAGTGGCCAAATTTCCAGATTTACTATAAGATCATGCAGGTGAAACGCAAAATAATACCCGGAGCGGACTGGATGTTTTCGGTGTGCTTTGTTGCACTCATTTGCATCAACGCCCGCCTGCAAATGCCAAAATTTTAAGAGGGATGGCTTATACTCAGACTAGGTGAGAACTCAAAATAAATTTTGGAACGGAATAGGTGTTTGGGTGTGATATATCGCACCAAATTGCATTAAACAGCTGCCTGTTCCACAAGATGCTAGAGATAATATGAGTTGAGGCTTGACTCGAAGCCAAATTGAAATAATAATGATAGATATCTCGTTCTTCTATGGCGCTTTTCCTCGTCGAAGACATGCTCAAAGCGCTTCACAACAGATATTACCCTGATCCTTTCGTGACTTGTATTATCACCGCACTTTCTCTCGCTTGTGCTCTCCTCTCCCGCGCATCATTCCAGTACGTCGCTTCATCGTGTCCCCCTGGGGACTTCCCAATAGTTTTGTCACATACGGGCGCTCGCTCACTCTTCACAAGCACCTCCCGGTCTTACCTTAAACCCCTTGGATGGCGTGAACCTTCAGGAGACTGCCTTGTCCAACAGCACTGCGGAAAAGTCCTCGAGCTTCCAATGGGCTCCGAACTCGCAATCAATTGTTTTTGCATCTGGAGCTCCAACCGACTGAGCTCATCCGCCTCCCCTTTTTATTTTATGCGTTTTTGATGTTCTATGGTCGCGCCCAATAAGTTACAACACTACGGAGACCCTTTTTTGTGGGTATATATATATACGTGTAAATAATGTCATAAACACGGCGCGATTGGTATGGTCCCGTAGCAAAACCCATATAGTCTACAGAATGGAAAACGAGTTTTTGTTATCCATTGTGCCGGGGTCCTACATGATCGTGTGTGGACACACCGGACACTTAACCCAAGGCAAGAGAGTGGTGGACGGCAGAAAGATCATCCTGCCCCAAAGTTGGAATGGCAACGTCCTGGATTATTATGCGAACCGAAATTTTTAGGTAACAGTATATGAATTGGTCGTATAATTCCTCGTTATACGACTCTTTGCCTCCGGGATCGATGCGATTATCATGTGTTAAGGCTTTTCCATTCCAATCACAGATAGTCCTCGGGGCCAAAAGAGAACTCTAGCAATGCCTTGTTTGCTGCAATAATTGGAATATGAATCCTTATGGTGGTGCTGGCGATTGCGCGGGACAGGCTGAAGAAGGTTCCAAGTGGTAATGATAGGTGGCCAGAAATAGTATGTTCGAAAACAGTGGAGACCCCATTTTTCTCCTATCCGCGAGAGTAGCAAGATAGACATGGTCAACATCCGGTAACACAGACCGGGAGTTCTGGAATCGTATTCGTTAATATGAAATCCAATTTAGGGATTTAGTGTGCTGGTGACCAATTTCAAATTCATTAGACTGATTGTTGACCATGTGTCTAACTAAAACAGTACTAATTTTTCGTCGAATAAGACGACAATTAAAATAGTCAACGATACTGTCCCAAACATTGCCTAAGCTAGGCCTCAAACTAACACGATTTGGTTAGGCTATATTGAAACTAACTGTCTAAAGTCCCGCCACTTCTAACGTTCTCAATCGCGATCATTGACTGCTCAACTGCGACTTAAAATACGTGAATCCTCCTACCAAACTCTTCCAAGGCTAGTACTATCGCTAACAATTTTTGTGGCTGGATTGTGTCCAAATTATCTTACGAACAGGCTGTTCGACGATAAGAAAATCACGTAGCGTGCCGGGCGGCGCTGGTAACTAATGCCTCCACATCCTCTATGTGACAATCGCCTAACGTTACGAATATATGAATCACTATGCAAGTTGTCCACAACTTTCAGGTCGGAACCCGTCACAGCTGGCTTCCGGAAATAGAACTTGAAATACTACACTAGCTCCCCAGGATTGGACGGAAGTAGAGAACAAACGATCAAAAATCATACCCAATCAATATAATGAACTTGAACATAGCGGACGTGGCCATTGACCGTGCCTACCAGATCGGCTGACGTGCGATGGCGGTGGCGTTTGGACCACATCAGATGGGGGTTTCCGTGGCTGGGGTGGAGTGACGACTTTTGGTTTGGCTGAGGTGGAGTGACGACTTTTGGCTGGGGTGGAGTGACGACCGTTGGCTCCGCCGGCCGGCTCGGTGAGAGCTCAACTGGTGACGGCTCCTGAAGGTTAACTCAAGATATGCTGGTTTCAGGCGATCAAGGCTAATAGTTACTCACTTTCCATGGATAAGAAGGATGAAGAACTTGTCATGACGTTCAATAACCCTGTACGGTCCCTGATGATGCGGATGCAATGAAGTTATCACTGCATCGATGCGAACCCAAACGTGCGTACAAGATTGGAGATCAGGGTGCACTTGTGAATGGCGTGACTGCCGTTGGTCAGAGCAGGCCGTAACTTAGACATGTGACTTCGAAGACGGTCGATGTACTCGGATGAGGGTACCTGGGTGATGGCGTTAGGCGGAGAGATAAATTCGTACGGGAGAGAAAGGGTCGTCCCGAAGACCATCTCGGCTGCGGAGCAGTCAATATCGACCTTGAGTGATGCACGGATGCCAAGAAGCGCCAATGGAAGAACTTCGGTCCAGTGAGTTGAATCAGTTGCAGACAGCGCTGACTTGAGCTGCCGATGAAAGCGTTCGACCATGCATTGGCGGCTGGATGATAGGCTGTGGTGCGGATACGACGAGTACCAAGAAGTTCGATGAGTCTACGGAACAAGGAAGACTCAAATTGTGCACCCCTATCAGTTGTGATAATGGGTGGAGACCCCAAAGAGAGCAACCCAATGCTTAACGAAGTGTTTCGCAACAGTTTCTGCGGTGATGGAGATAGGGATAGCTTCTGCCCAGCGATTTGACCTGTCAATAATCGTCGATAAATATGTAAAGCCCTCAGAAGGAGGTAGATGTCCCACCAAGTCCATATGGATATGCTGGAAGCGTGCCTGAGCTGGAGGAAAGGTACCTATCGGCGTCTTCGTATGACGTTGTACCTTCACTCGCTGGCACTTGGACCTGGAACCTACAGTACCACCACCGCTGTACCATCTTTGTGACGCCTGTCCACCCCCAAACGAAACGTTGCTTCACGATCGACGGGTAGAATGACACAAGGGTGTGAAAAGAATGCAGTGAATCAACACAGCCTCGCGAACTGTAGAGGAACATAGGGTCGTGGAGTACCGGTGAGACATCGCATGTGATAGTACCTTCAGTCGAGGGTAGAGAACATCCGGAAAAGAGAGAAGACGAATTCTGTAGCTGTTGTGAGCTCATGTCTTTGTGATGGGCGGATGACAGAGAGGCGAATAAGGTCCAAGGACGAAGGTAGAGTGGTGACGCTGCGGACGTTACGAGACAAGGCGTCTGCCACGACGTTATTGCGACAGATACATTGCGGAAGATCCATGGCGAATTGGGTTATATAGTCCCGATGACGGATTTCACGAGGCGATAACGGGGCAGGCGTGGTAGGAAAGGCATAGGTGAGCGGCTTATGATCAGTGAACACAGTGAAACAACGGCCCTCGAGCATGGACAGAAGTACTGAGAATAACTGACAAAAGTTCACACCAAAGCGCTGTACTCGATTCGGCCTTTCGAGTCGCTTGGAGAGAGGAAGAAGGGATGCAAAAACACCACGGATGAACTGCGGCACGGACTCCACCACAGAAAAATCAGAGCATCAACCATGATGCAAAGTGGTGCCTGAGGCACAGGAGATGCGAAGCAAAAGTACACTAACAAGAGTAGTCTTACGACGTAAAGACTGTTAGCTGAGATCAGGCAATACTCGATAGGCCGTTGTTTAACATTGGATTTGAGTAGATCGGGGTTGAGAAGATGCATGAGGTCGGCCAATAGGAAATAAAACGACGATAGAATGAAAGACCGAGAAAAACTCGCGGAGTTTGGTCATGGTCAAAAACGTAGGAACTGGAAAGTTATGAATAGCAGAGGACTTTCTCAGAGAGTGGGCTGATACCATCGCTGGAAACACGAGGTGACCCAGAAAGTCAAGAGCGAAGACACTCACGCTCGGTAGGATTGGTAGAGACAACGGATCATCAAGCCTCTGGAAACAATGGCGCAGATGACAACAGTCCGAAAGGCATTGAAACGAATTCGAAAAGCCCGAAGGGCGTGGTCATCTCAGTCTTGGGTACGTCGGCAGGTTCCACAGGAAGGGAGGGTACCACGGACAGATCTATCTGGAGAACACCGTTTTACGTTGGAGATGCTGGTGAAATCGTGGAGATGGGGTGTTGGAGAACGATCAGGAACAGTGGAGTGTTGAGGGAACGGTAGTCCCATCTGGTCCCAATCTCCGAATTCTTGGGGACCATGGGGAGAGGGGCAAGGACCAGGAGATTTTAGAAGGGGTCGTATTATCCTAAGTCGAGCATGTGAGCAAACTCATTCTTTGCCATTTAGGTCTGTCAGGAGCCAATCGACGAGGTCGGGCATTGAACCGGGAACCCTTTGGTGAGGATTGTTGAGTGACGTGTGCTGACGTGGTCAGTACGGCTTGGGGAGTTAGGGAAACTGAGCGAGAGGAGAAGAGCTTGGTACTGCGACAAAGTACCAATGACACTGGAAGAAAGGCTAGTTGGATAAGCAGTGTATTCACAGACCGAAAACAGAGATACTCAAGATGGATTGGTACATCGTCTACGATCCGCATAATCGACAACCAAGTAAAATAATGCCAAGGATTCAGCACCATTAATAGGCATAGTAGCGTAGCCTCAATCAATAGCCAACGAAAAAAAACCGGACGCAGACAATGTCGAGAGGAGGGGACACTTTAACGCAGTTGGATGGCAGTGGGATTTGCAGCCGCTTAGAGAGACCGAACTGGCAGAGATTTATCCGAGTACTGCAGGGAACACGCTGACGTCTGCTCCCGTATCCACAAAAATCGTAAGCCAGAGTTGCGGTCAAAAAAAAACGACTCTACGCGTGGGCCAGCTGCACTTGCGCAGTTAGTCGCTGGCTCTGTTGCGTGATCATTGTACTTTAGGCGCAAGTTGGTATACATTGCTCTGCATTTGAACCAAATTGTGTGGTACAGCAGCCATTAAGGGGAATGAGACGTTCGCATTGCGTCTTTAGGGGGGGGGGGGGATCATCGTCGTCGTCGCCGTGGGCTTAGACTACGTTATATGTTCTAAGAGGCGACTTTACCGGAGTGCGGAGGGTCTTAGTCAGGTCATCAACCTGTGAAGGACATGAGCAACGATTGCCACAGAGGTCAGATGGCAATGGGGGGGAGGGCTGGAAGGAGGGGTTTTGAGGAGTGGGGGTTGTAGCAGCAGAAAACCACTGGAAAGGAGGGGTGCACGAGAACTTATCGGCGATGGTGGCGGACCGGTAATATCAACGAGTCGACGGGAAGGTGCAAAATTAGTTGAGCGTTCGTGGGTAGTCTCTGATGAAAAGCTGTTTAAGGATGGATGGGTCGAGAGACGGATCTCCCAGTAGTTGTTGCACCTCCTGAGGAGTGGTGACGTTACGGTTTCCCAGTTATCAGCTGTTAGGAGTTGGCGGAGCGTTCTGCTCTGTGACTCTGGTTAGGATCACTAACATCAGCAAACACCTCTCCAGGAACTGGTGGCGGTACGTAATTGCCCAGCTTAGCCACAGGATGGAGTATCCGACCAACGCGGAATTTACTCATCTGTAGACGTTGGTGCAGACCAGCCGAGTGCATATCCCGCTTATACCCAGTAGGGCTTCTCGGGTATCAGAAGGGTCAGAGAGGTTATCAAGGGATTGGCTTCCACCGTGTGCAGTCTGGGACTCTGAGAGGTAGCTGAGGTAGCTCGCGGGTGTTTAATAGATATTTAGCTTATTAGGCGTCTATAGTGTCAGGTGTTCTCAAGTTTGACTTCGTTCACAAGAGTCCCTTTAGTAGCAATATATGATGGGCGGGAATTGGGGAATACCAGGGGTAGACTATACACGGGTCAGAGTAGGCAGGGGCATTAGTATATTTGTGCCACATGTACATATTTTCAAGCCAAAACCTCTAAATTCTCTACTGATAACATATGTACATGCTTGAATATGGTTACATGTCCCCAGGGGCGTCGCCAGACCATTCTTTTTGGGGGGGGTGATCCCCTTTTTGCCAGACTACCTGCTGAGTTGCCGACTACCATGCTGAGTTGCCGACTAACCCCGCTTTCATCTATAGAGGGGACAAGCACCACCAAATGTCCCCCAACAGTGGGTCTGTACCACGGTAGCAGGCTGGGTGATTAATGATGCCGTGCCACCAGCGGATGGCGCGGAGGCAGAGCTTAGATTTGTTTTTTATCAAGTATGCGCAGATCCACAAGCGGGTACTAACATTGGCTCAGGGTGCATCTAAAGGCGTCTTCTTATTCTGCGTGCACACTGGGGGGGGGGGTGGCAAATCAGTTCAGTAGGGGAGTGGGAGTAGTGTACGATCCAAGCGCGAGCGCCACCCTTTGGTGGCGCGGGCGTGGCGAAAATTTTTGGTTTTGTGAGCCCACAGATGCGCCAGGAAACGGCCCTTCCAAAGTGTTTTAAGCGAATAGCAATGAAGTGGAATTTCTATACAGCCATAGATTGCCAAACATTCTAACCTCTCTTACGGGCCTTCCACTTTTCCTTTTAAAATGGGGCGGCCTGAATTTTCATCCCAACATTTTTATTAGTCGTTAGACACCACACTTTCAGTTGACGACTACTCTAGACAACGAGACGTCCAGTGATTCTCCCACTCCGAGTCGTGACGAACGTTTCAATCAGATGTGTGATCCAGATTCAACTGAAATTTCATTCTATTGGTCGGAAATTTCATTCCACCATTTCAAGAGAGTTCCTTCATTTGCCGACTGGGTCGCCAAATTTTCGTTCTATACCGTCACAGATGCCGGGAGATGGTCCCCCCACAGACATTTTCGCCAGGATATTTGAAAGTCCGAATGTAACGTTTACACGATTTCCTCTTTTTTCGAAACCCCTTCCTCCTTTCTTTTAGCCCTTGTATTTCCAATTGCCGACTGGGGAAATTTAAAGTTTATTCCTAAACACTATAAACTGCTGGCCGGAGACCCATCCAGCCATTTTGGCCAGCAATATTCCAGACTTGTAAGGGTTGATGGACAAGTTAGTTTTCTCTTCTTTCAAACCTTCATTATAACTCTCGTTCCCCTTAGTTCTTCAATTTTGCCGCCTTGAGCACAAAAGGTTTATTTCGATACCCATAATTGCTGGAGCTTCCCCCCGGCCATTTTGAGCCAGAGATATTTTAGGATTGGTAATGTTTGAATATCAAAGGTTGTCTTTTTCTTTTCATAAATTTTTTGTACTCTCTTTTGTTAACTCTTTTACGCACATTTGCCAACTGGCATCATTTTGCCGACTGCCTTGTGACTGGGGGGGGTCACACCCCCCTACCCCCCCCTCTATGCGCCCCTGAATGTCCCCTCTGAACCCCGGCCGCGGCTCTATGGGGGACGGGGGGGGGGCAGCACCTCAAATTCCCTTTAGCCTTCCCCCCCCCCTCCCCCAATTTTGTCCTTGGACAGCGTCAAAAGGCTACGCTTTTTCCAATAGGACATTGTTCCAACGCTGTTTTTTTAAGGCTGGGAAGCCCTCTTCCTGTGATCTGAGGGTCCTATCTTTTCAAATTTACTTGTACGCCCTCGTGCCAGCCGATGATGACCTTTGCTTAGATGGTCCCTTCATAATTACGCCCCCTCCCCAGGATATCCTCTAAACTACTGTGCCCTTGCGGCACATTTTCCAAGCATAACTTCCTAATTTATCCCTAACAGAGTATCCTGTTCATACCTGGCCCTACACATTCTACATAATTTTGTTTTCATCCAATTCCAAGTGAATTGTTTCCATGGAATATCCAATTTAAATTCGACCTCCGCCTGATTCTGCCTACTGCCTAAGCCAATTTTAACCCCCTGACCCCACTTTATAAATCCACAAAGGAAAGCAATAAAAGGATTCCCCTATAACAGTGTGTTAATTAGCTAGCTTGCGTCAATGCAGCGATAGAGGCCCACAGAGGGGACTGCTTGTTTACCGATTTGACGGCGCGGGAACCCCACAAGGTACAACAGAGAGGGTTTCTCACTGAAAATATCATTTTATATTATTATTCTTATCATTATTATTATAAGCTCTTGTTCCTCTCCTCACAACTCGCTCAGTTGGCCTGTGACCTCCTCCTTGTTTTTTCTCTAACTCGGAATCCTACCCGGATTCTGGGAGGTTGAGTACACGTCCTTAGTATGTGGGCAGTGCCAACAATCGCCGTCTTACGGTAGGGATGTTGCTGGTGGGTACCTGGGATATCTTCAGATGTGAGTCATGTTGGTGGTGACTGCTCCGAATGCCTATCACGACGGGCACACCTGGCTTCGACATTCCACAGCCTCAGTACATCGAGTCGCAGATCATGGTATTTCTCTATCTTTTCTCTTTCTTACCGACGATGTTGGTTCGTTGGGAATGGCCAGTCGACGATCCTTGCCTCTCTGCCGGCCTTGTCCCCTATCAATCAGGTCTGATCTTCTTTCTTGTATGAAACTCGATCGGTTTTCTTATTTCGTCCCGAGGATCTGCTCTGTCATTCTCTTCAGGGTTGGGTTTTGTGCAGTCATGTCTTACTGTGTTCCGTTGGGATCTTGAAGAACTCACACACTCTGTGGTGTTGGCCGCTGCGATGTTGTTGTGCCTGACCTTACAGAGGCTCCTAGCTATTTTCGAGCATGTCTCCCTATGTGGGTCGCGTCTCCATCCTTTTCACCGCACATTCGCCATTTCGTGTCCGCGGATGATCCGCATTACTTTTGCTTGGTGGCACTGGTGGTGTTAAGGGCTTGATCTTGCGCTGCTGTTGTTATTAGCGCTTCTGTTCTATTTAAGGCCCGTTGCTTCTGTTCTGTTCATTCATGGTACGGCCTTTCGGTTGATGGGATTCTGGGAACCTGCCTTCGGTAGGCCTTGTGTAGTCTGGTGTTAAGACGATTATGAATTTTATCCACACTCGTCATTGAATGAGTTACCTTTTTTGGCTGCAATAAAAAAAATAGCACTTTGATTGAAACCAAAGCTCGGTGAATATAACGTCTTGTCCCATTTGTCTGGGGGTGTGTACTTCTATAGTTATGGGATGGCACCCTCCAATATTGGAAGCAACTTGTCTCATAAGAGGCCTGCTGGGGGCCCTGCCAATCCTTGGACAAGAGTCGTACGGTCGTGAAACACTGCAGGTCACTGCACAAAAGAGGGCGCACCTCAAGAATGTGAAAGGCTTACACAGAAAGGAAAGAGCATGTCGGGCTGGGTGTCCAAACAGCGTTCTTAACACAAGACAAGCCATGTAGCAGTTCGCTGGCCATTTCTATGTGTTACGTTTCTGCAGTTCTGCCCTTGTATCCTTCTTCGGGTTGTGGGCCAACCAGTACTTGGGTACTCCATACCGCCTCTATTAGTGGGTCGGTTTTTTTTGTCTTTGCAGTGTATTCCTGCAGTCCGCGCACATTGGGGAGTTATATCGTGGCAGCATAGAAATTTTACAGGCCTCTAACACTCGTTCTTCTTGGGAGATATAGTCGGGTATGTCAGCTCGTGGGTGCAGTTCCCCATACTGTTCATGTTTTTCTGGTCATCCTGTCGAGACCGGCAGCTTAACTCTGTGGTCCATCTATTATGCCCTGCCCGTGTATGTAATTTAACTGGCAAGGCGTACGTATTTAATGGCCACTATTTTGTTCTTTCCGTTGAGCCTGGATTATCAGGACGCGGCTGTTTTAGCCGTTTTCTGTATGTCGATGATGCCGCAATCTTAACTTCCCTGTCTTTTTCTCCATGTTTTGAAGGATACCGAGATACTTGTATCCCTCTTCAGGGTTGGCGTCTCTGATCTTCCCGATGACTAGAGCGAGGTCATCGGTGAGTGTTGCGTTTTACCCCTCTGGATGATTTGTCTAGCACATTTGTCGAGTCCGAACTCTGCAGATGTCCTTGCTGAATATGCGAACGGTCTCGATCATGGCTGTTAGATCGGCCTCGTTCTTAGCGTAGATCTTAGATCATCCTATACAGGAGAAATGTTTACTTTGTGACATTTCTGAGGGTGAACGCAGTTTTATCTTGCCCGCAGTGTGCGGCTCGTGGGTAAGTGCTACACAGAACATGCATACAGGAGTGGTTGATAGTTATCCCCTGGAAAGCCCACGCTCAATTTTGATGTCGTCAGTTCTTTCCCTCCGCAGGTTAGGGTAGTTGCCAGTTTGCCATTGACCGTTCAATTAGCGTCGTTTTTAAAAAAAATTTTCCATGGATTTGATCCTAGTGTTGTTCATGGCGTGGATGATCCTAGTGTGGACAGAGTCGTACGCCTTTCTGGAGTCAATCCACCCAACCGCCAGGTTTGTTTCGTCTCCTCTTGAGTCACCAGTCGACGGTTTTGTCAATTAGGCTGATCCTTTGTGCACGACACCCAGGGCTTGCCCCGTCGCTCATACGCGAGGATGTGGTGTCAGATAGGTGGCTATTTATTTGGTCAGCGAGAATTCCAGAGAGCACCTTCCACGTAGTCGGCAAGCAGTATTATTATTATTATTATTATATTATTTTATTATTATTATATTATTATATTAATATTATTAGTATTATTTTATTATCATTTATATTATTATTATGATCATCAGTAGTATTGGTCAATGGTAAAGACCATGTTTGAAGCCCACAAACATCCCATGCAGAAAAGAAGAGAAGATTAACCCAGGATGCCTAAAGGAATTCGTCCACGATTCTGAAAAATAAATCAAGACTGTCATGAATGATTTCACACCCTTGGACATAACAACATTCAGGAAAGCTTTCAACTTCATCAATGACTCTCTAAGAGAATATGTACGAACTGTCAAATCACAGCGTTTGTCAAAAAGCTTGAGGCAATGGCCCTTATTAGACATCGGTTAAACCGAAAGAAATGGTGGAGGAAGGCCCTCTCTCAATGAAAACAATTTTAACGTAAATCTAATCACCTCGAATTCGTTCAAGCTCCATCGAAGTTGGACGACGTGAGACGCTTATCTTTCTCGTAAGGTCAATCCTCCAAGACTGCAGTGATATAAATCTAGTGGCCCTCCGCTGAACAAAATTACCTGCTATTTCTGGAGAGAAGTAAGACTATACTGACAGAAATACTCCGTTGCGATCTCCCTAGTTGCTCAAACAGCCTGACAACCAGACAACATATCTTTATCAAGGAAACTGACGGGACATCCAACCAAGTCAAGAATCCAATTATATCCTTAGCAAATAGCAAATAGGCAAACTTTTCAGCAGGTTTCAAAGGAAATAAAATCAACTCCGAGATCTTATCTAAATTACCTGATGAATATTTTGGCCATCTAACTTAAAGGAAGCGTTGCGATTGTCAAAACCAACAAGCATTAATTTGCCAGTTGTCAACATTGAAAAACATTTGCCAATCGAAAGACCTAATCGGAGAATATCAAGATCCCTTTGAACAATTGCAAAATTGTTGTCGAAGCAACTCTGATACACGTATCGTCGCAAACTTTCACTCGGGCATGTACCATACATCAAGATCGCAATATTCGCCGGTAAAAGTAATGGCCAAGAACTGATCATTGGGGAAGGGAACACCACTAGTGACTTCTTACCAAGGAGACGAACACCCATGACCTGAAAATTCATTGTTCCCAATTCAACCGCCACGGACGAATCCACTCAACGACATCCCCCTTAATGCCAAAACGTTTCAATTTTAGCAAGAGACGCTCATGGGGGAACTTGGAAAATATAATCAAACAGCAAATGCCTTTGTCAACTACACTATAGTACAACTGCTCCAGTAAAACCTGCAGGCAAAATATAACAAAGCCTGAAGTTTATCACTACCCATTGTGTGCCTATCGTTGTCATTGAGACTATACCAATGTAATCAATTAATGCTAAGCATTTGTGGTGTGAAGTCAGATACCAAAAACATGCCCAAAGAAACAGCAGTATTGTACGTCCGGACGGAGAGGGGCTTTCGGCAGAGGTATAGGCAAGCTAAATACACCACTGTCTTGCATGGGTGGCACCAGCGGGGGCAGAGAGCCAGGTACGCTAGAAATTTACACACCCCGGCAAGGGCCCTACTGTCCCCACAGCATAAATATTGATACCTTATTGATAGTGAAAATTCCTAAGACAGCTGAAAATGTTCATGTCTTTATCTATCACCGAGTTACCGACGATCAGCGTAAACCACCTTTATATGCCTACAAACTTATACAATTCATGTGCATACATTAGATAGGCTATACAAGTCCCTGGGAGAGATTAATGTTACAATTGTGTTGGGGAGGGGAAAATTTTTGCCAGTCTACCACTCTTTCGCCTGACAGCTTGAAGAACGACTTATTAGGCGATTGCAAAATGCGGTAATTGGGTTGCTTTCACGAACCAAATTACTCCCAGCTGCAGTGCCAGCTAGGGCACTTGAAGCATAATTTACTCAGAGCTGATGTCACTGAGAGAGTTGAAACAATGCTTCCGCAATGTGTATTCCTTTTTTCCCTTTTCTTGAGAAAAGAAGTCTCTCTAAAAATGGAAACATTAAAAAATGCAGGTTTTGACAGAGGGGGTAGGCTCGGAAAGTTGATCAGTCCTGGACCACCCCGTCGGGAAAACTGTACCCTCCCCCCCCCCCCCTCTTCCGTGGGAGAACCCTGGCACACCACTGGCATTGCTGTCGTACATTGAGGATGAAGGCGACGAATATACTAGTGAACTATTCACTACATACGTTCCCCCTTACGTGGAAATGTCCGGCATATATTGACCCATCACATTTGAATACAATAAGCAGGGGCGTCCGAAGGGTTGATAATCCGGGGAGTGTAGAGACTGTTTTGCCGATGGATCTCGCAATGGTGACTGATATGGGAGAGGGGTCTAAGGGGAGGGGTGTCCCCCTCCCCTTTGAAAATTGAATATGATGAACGTCCTCAGAGCAATCTGAGGCATGTTTTCAGTGGAAATGGGATTCTTCAGGAATTCTCGACCCGCCACACCACGTACGCGGGAGCCTTTCAATTTGGAACGCGGAAAAATTCTGCCCGAATCCCAGAGAATGCCCGACTTTCACTGCAGTTTCGTGAGTATGAAGTAGACCATCAATATACACTGCGTGCGAAGCGCGGAAAAATTGACACTTCAATGGGGCAATTGATCGAATTTTTGGCCATTTAGTAAAATTTCAGACAATCTTTCCCTTTGCATTAGGATATACTCTAACAGATTTTAACTATGCTGTTGCCCGAGCAAGTTTGGTAGTTTCCCGCCCGAATTTTCATATCTCAAAAACAAAACAAAAAATGGGGGAGGGGCCGTCACATTATATAATTTGCTGATGCCATTCTCTTGCCGACGCGCAAATGGTAAGAAAAGGTAAAAAGGCCCGTAATAAAGTCTGGTTCCGTTTTTTCTTTATATTCCACTTTCCATTCCTGCCTTCCTCTGATTCACTCACTTAATTCCCTTATCCGTTCCATCCCCCATCGTTCTTCTTTTCCTCCTCGCCTCTTCTCCCCGTCTTTTCCTCCCTCTTTCTCTTTTGCCGAAGACCGAAAATTTGCCGATTGGCGACGAAATTATTGGGGGTGTGACACCACCGCACCCCTCCCCCCTGCTCGCTACAGGCCCTGATAATAAGGTTGCCAATATGTGACTGAAATGAAACCGCTTACCATTAAACGACGCGGTTCGCATAACAACAATTCCTACGTACAGCTTATGAGGGGGCACCTGAGGCTGCGGATAGAGTATAGAGCGGTGGATTGGGAAGGGATGGTGGATGGAAGGGTGGAAGCGATTGCTAGGGAAAAAAATATCAGGCCCAATATGACGTTCATACGATTCTCCTTTGAGAGGAGTTTAAGGCCTTTGAAATTTGTGCATGGTATTGCGCAATATCGAAAAACATCCCATAGTTCAATAATAAATGATGTTATACTTGCACGACCCGCCAAATAATCCTTGTTTCTATAAAGTAAACCGTTAATTCACTTGAAATTAATATGCATATGAGAGGCGACTGCTTTTTTAGTGAGCTGGTAGGTGCTGGTATTTGATATTTGGTCAGAGAATGAAAGCCCCGGCACAACTTCTGTGGAATATGTGATATTTTCCATGATCACCATCATCATCATGACATGACATTTCACGTCGGCATCCATGAGAGCATGGGTAGAACGGGTAAATTGAATTCCTATCTCTAAATTTTACTCCAACATATCCATGTGATCTTATCATGATTTTTTTCTAGTTAGTCAGTCAGTCAGATCTCTCTACACGCCCAACTTGGTCTCGAGAAATAGAGCACAACACTTCTGCCACAAGCCTGGAATATCTACCCGCCCTCTACATATGCAGGGAGAAAGTATGAAGTTTGAGAATGGGAGTTCTCTGAACTTTTCCACCCACTCCTTATTCTAGTCACAAAAATTTCTCCCACCCCAGCAAGTTTGCACGACACATAAGTTAACTCGTATCCCAGTGTCAACAGCTCACCGTCGCTTTCATTATAGTGCCTGCATTTAATGGAGCTTACTCCTAGTTCTGTGCTGCATAGCGGATGGTGACGATAGGAGAAGGAAAAGGGGATGGGTTGCTCGCAATCAACACCCACTCTTCCGTAAACATAAAACAATACAATACATAAAGGGGGAAAATTGCTGTGTCGTCAACTGCTACCTAAAACATAATACTGCGCAATAGGGACTTCTTAACTCCTCGCATTATGAACGAGACTTTTGAAGGTCAATAACCCTGCACATCCCACACACGAATTGAAATTAGCGTCTGTACCTTGTGGTTAAAGCTTTTTATTCCGCTGGTCAGTCTACCTACAGTTGTCTTCAAGACTTAACCCGGGCCACGAGGTAGCCCAACCCTAAGTATCCGCGAGGGAAGCAAGAACCCAAAGAAACAGGGTTGGGTCTCACGCTTCTCCCAAACCCACCCCCCACCCCCCCACGACAAACAGCTGACAGACAGAAGAACAATGGATATAGGGCACCAATCGAAACCGTGGACTTTTTTTAAAAACTTCTGGGGGCACATATCCACCCATATCCAGAGAGGCACATGTCCATGGGCAGTGGCCTATGCCCGTCGCATATTTCCCAACTCCTTTTTTTCGCTTCGATCCAGTAATGGCGCCGCGCTCATATACTTCAGTAACTGCACAGGCGTGCGATGGGGTGGGCGCAGACTGCCCCTAGTTTTTTAAATGAAAAATTCGAGTGAAGACTAGGCAAAATTTGGACAGAGGAAAGACAAAAGTGAAACAATTGCCCATAACTAAAAAATCAGGATCCCAGTAAACATTCAGGACATTTAGCCAGCTTTAGCTCTACTGTCCCAACCATGATCTAAACGTCGTGCCATAGACTGGTAGAGAGGGGGAATCCTCTGGAGAAAACACGCCTGGGCCGTGGAAATTCAGCAGTCTTGGTTGGCTAGCTAGGCTACTGCAGTTCAAAATTGCGCATGGTTGCGAGAAGCAGGAACCGGACGAGAGGCTAAGGGTTTAGAATTCAAAGGAGGTTGATTGTAATTTCAAAGTCATGAGAATGTTATCTATTTTTACCTCACAGATATGTATAAGCTAGGGGGCCGATGAGGGCATAAATTTCCCACAGAGCTTGGCGGAAAGACGGGAGAGCACGGGACGCTAATATACTGGTAATAATTGTGGTATGATTCCACCAATAGAACCACGCACGAAGCCGAACTTTGTACAAGTTTCAGTACACTCGAGGCAAAATCGACACAGTTACTGCTTTTCATTTCATAAAAAATAGCCGAGGTTCTTTTTAAAACTGGTAGTCGAATACTGACTACAGAATATTTTTTCGCAAATCACAAATCCCACTCGGGCGGGGGGGGGGGGACACAGAGGACACATGTGTTTAAAGGGGGCACATGTCCCCTACCCCTACCCCCCCGCCCCCGACCCCCGGTGTGGGGGTGGGTGTGGGGGTGGGGGGGGGGGGGGCCCCCCCCCCACCACCCCCTGCCCCCTGCCCCCCCCCCCCCCCACCCCCTTGGCGACTCCACTGTTTTGCAGAGAACTGTATTAGTGTTTTTGACCAGATGGCGTTCGGTCAACTTTTTTGAGATCAGTCAGACTTTTCACCGCCCATTTTCGCAAAATGGGGGGTCCTCCTTCACGTAGCCCCTGTTTACATTGATTGTTGTTGTGGCTCCAGTTGCTACCAGAATGTCTCTTCAAGAGCTTGTGTATACTTACTGTGTCCTATCAAAATTCAACCCAATGGCATGTACTGTTTAGAATTTATGACGGCATACTATTCTGCAAAGAAAGCACTGATGACTAATCGACCTTGCTGCTCGCCCAATGCTAAACATATACCGCATTCCACAACAAAGTTTGGATTCAGTTTAGCACTGCACGCCAGGTATTTCTAATTCGGGATTTGGCTGCCAGGAGTTAAGCGGTGGTATTAAAGGTCAAAAAAAAAAAAAAAAAAATAAATCATGAGTAGAGACTCATACCCTGAAGTAGCCTCCACGGAAATGTTACAGTATTGAGGTTTAGGCCACTGGATACCATGTGACTAATCGCTCTGCCTTTTTGGGGGGTCAATTTTCCTCATGAAATACCAATAGGTTACTAGTAGGCATACCTGATTGTTCTGTATAGATGTCATACCAACAGTAAAATCACCATGTAGGCCTATAGGTACATTATACTGAGGCATATTGAGTTGGTTATTCCCCACGACCACTCGCCCGCTCCAAACCCCCATCCACCCCCAGCACAGTCCACCCACCTCCCGTCATCCCCTCCCCTCTGGTAGGTCATATGATCATGAAGGAGATAGGAATAGGCTCTTGAATTGTTGAAGGGACTTCCACTCAATTTTTAGTGCGGTGTAAGCCAGTGGGAAACATGGTCTGGATAAATTCCTCGTCTTAATTTGGAGGATCCCATTTGGGAGGTGAGTGACACTTCTTAATTTCAGCCCAGGACTTTTTCATTCCAGTAAAAAACAAGTATGTTTGACACACCTATGTATTTCGAACCTCTTCTGGTAAGCTCGGGCTCAAAGTTTTGATCCATTATTTGCTTATTCCGTTATCTTGGTTGACATGTGATCACAGACAGGGAAGGTGGGGGGGGGGGGGAGGGGGGGAATGGTGGGGGGAGGGGGGTAGGGTGTCGCCTCATATATTACTCTGAACACTGTCTTGCTGTGATGTCGACGAAGTGGTAAGCACTTCCCCCTCCCAGCAGGAACAGATGCAGTATCTATTCAAAATTATTCCTTTCAATGTCTGTTCTTCGGGTGGCTCCCTGAGAGGATGACTCTCAGGAGGAGGGGGAAACAGGAACCGCCCCTGCACGCAAGTGAAAATGACATGAATAACAGGACACAGAACTTGGAGTTCAAACTTGACTGATTGTTTTTTCCAAAATATTTCAACCATTTGCTCCGAAGGCAAGTGTATACTTTTCAGGTGATGGGGAGGAAACAGTTAATCCCACCCTTCCTGTATACCACATACCCAGTGCCTGCTCACTCTCCAGGACAAATACGCTTCCCCTAAGCAACGGGGACAGTGTTTTGGAACCCAACTATGGTTGGACGTTAAATACATGAGGAATTGGGACATAACCAGGAACAGCCTGGTCAACAAGCCCAATTCATGACCTGTTAGCTCAAAAAATAGATCTACCACCTAATTGAAATTTGCCAATTGGAACTATATTAGCGGTGTGACGGTGAAGGCGGTGTGTCAGGAGTGGGCATATTCGTATTTCTATTTCATTTTCAGTTGCTAAGCTAGGGAAAGGGCTAGATTTCCCTCCCAGACCAATCCCGATGAGGGGTACATCATCAGTGGTCCCTTGTTGTGAATACTGTAGGCTGTACACAAAGGTTCTTGCACTGACCTAGATTCAGGCTCCTCCCACCTTCTCTGGTACACCGTATGCTCAGTTGATGTGGGAAGCAAGGCTGGCTGAGTGGCAGTGTTTGGGAAATAGTACTGGTAGGCTTTGGGGCCATATAAAACTGTCAGACTGTGCAACTAGGGGATTCATCTTTATTTTTTTAGCGGAGAGCAAACCCAATGGAATAACGAATTTTTCTATTATGAATTACCGAACCCTTCCATCCTATTATGATCTCGACCTTTTTTTATAATATGAATATCGAACCTTTCCTCTCATTATGATATGGATATCTACTTTTTTTACTATTATGAATATCGACCTTTTTTACTATTATGAAACGACCTTTTTAATATGTATATCGAACCTTTTGTCCATTATGG
Organism: Sclerodactyla briareus; assembly: GCA_026419785.1. NCBI lineage: Eukaryota > Metazoa > Echinodermata > Holothuroidea > Dendrochirotida > Sclerodactylidae > Sclerodactyla > Sclerodactyla briareus. The sequence continues at coordinate 135,962 of JAODTK010005694.1, forward strand.
ATATCGAACATTTCCCATTATGAAATACAGGGAACCTATGGTCTATGGGACCCCTTCTCTTATGAATAGCGAACCTTAATTTCCATTATGAGTAACCGGTACGAACCCTTTCTTCCCGAAAATTCGCACGTTTATGGAATTACGAACTTATGAATAATTACCTTTAGTGGTATGAACCTTAGATATGACAGACCCCGGTGCCTTCCCTTGTATCTTTTAGTAGTATTCACTATTTCATAAGTGAATCTGTCGAATCTCTAGTTTGCTTAGCTGCTTGGTCACGACATCGATAAATGCCTCAACATTTGGAACCTCATGGGGGACCAATGGGGACACAATGGGACCAAACCAATACTACCGATAGTGACCCATACAGGGGCCGTCGTGCAATTTTTTTTTAATTTTGGGGGGGGGGTTTTGCTAGTTGACTATCTGAGCGGATCGCCACTATGGGTTGGCGCAACATACATACAAAACTTCGTCAGATAGCAGGAAACTCCCCACTTTCCGTGTCTTATGGGAAAAGTAAAGCAAACCCCTAAAATTACCAAAAACTTCAAAAAACTTTTTTTACGGAATATTCTCGAAAATACTCAGTTGATAGGGCTTCTGGCTACAATTCACTTCTTTTCCACAGCCCAGATGATAACCAGGGGTTCCCACATGATGGTTAGAGGAGGCCAGAAAAATATGTGAAAAAATCAGGTGACCGTGACTTCATGTCGTGATTTATCTAGGCTACACGGGGACCCCATTGATTGCCGCGCTCGAATTTTTAAGTAAAGGTACTTTCGTTGCCAAATGGGAGGAAGCTCCAGATGGTAATTTTTCATTCAAATAAATAAAATAAAACTAAATTTGGAATGAAAAACAAGGAATTGCCACAACAGAGGTTTATACGATTATATCCTTTGAAAGGCAGAGTTACGCCGTGGCAACCATTCGTGGCCGCGAAGCTTAGCGAAAACTTCAATTATGGTCTGCTCAGATGCACATTGAGCCCCACATGGCTATTTTCCATATGTAACTTGAAAATAAACTTTGGCCCGCCGACCGCGCTATTATATTGATATAGTATCAAGCGCGAACTTATGATAACATATTCGAGAGGCTATGGGCATTACTAATCTCGATATAGTTTTAGTTGAGTGCGTGGGGGGGGGCGTGTCGTACCCACGGGAATCAGAATCACCCGAGGTCAAGGTCTGAAAACGTGTGCACACGATAAGTCCAGACACGTTGGTCTGATCAGGTTCCAATTTTTTGTGTGTAGCTTTCTTATGGGGAGTACAGAACCCTATTGTTTCTGGTATGTATAGGTCGGGGGTGAATTTTGGTCAAAAATAGGAATTTGTGAAAAGTTAATATTTGGCCAATTTTCGGTTATGTGGAACAGATAACTTGACCCCAGCTGGATTGATGAAGCTCATACTTGGGATGTGTGGTTCCCCCTGAGACTACATGAACCTTCTTGTTTTGGGTGAGGTCAGAGGTCATCTGAGTCAACAGAGTAGTCTTAAACCTTGTGAACACGATAAGTCCGAATGGTTGGTCTGATCAGGTTTCAAATTTTGTGTGTAGCTTTTCGTATGGGGAGTACAGGAACCCTATTGTTTCTGGTATGTATAGGTCGGGGGTGAATCTTTGTCAAGAATAGAAAAATTATGAAATATTCTTGTTTTTTTAATAATTTGGCCAATTTCGGCTTGGAACCGAAATAACTTCGAACCCCACCTGGATGGATGATGCTCATACTTGCATGTGTGTTCCTCTGATGAGTACTGAACCTATGGTTTTGGGGTCGGTCAGAGGTCATCTGAGGTCACCATAGGTCAAGGTTTGAAAACTTTGTGACACGATAAGTCCAGAACGTATGGTCTGATCAGGTTCAAATATTGTGTGTAGCTTTCCTATGGGGGAGTACAGAAAGCCTATTGTTTCTGGTATGTCGGGGGTGAATTTTGATCAAAAATTAGAAATTTGTGAAAAGTTATAATTTGGCCATTTTGGCTTGTGAACAACGATAACTTGACCCCCACTGGATGATGAAGCGCATACTTGATGTGTGTTCCCCATGCCCCATATGATAACAGGAACCCTATTGTTTTGGGGTCAGGTAGAGGTCACCAGACCGTTGTCCCAGAAGTCAAAGTCTGAACCTTGTGAACCCTATAATTCCAGGAATGGTTGGTCTGATCCGGTTCAAATTTGGTGTTAGCTTTCTTATGGTGAGTACAGGAACCCGTTGTTTTTGGTCTAGGTCTGGGTGATTTTGGTCAAAATAGAAAATTTGTGAAAGTCAATATTTTTGCCCTTTCGGCTTGTAACGCGATAACTTGACCCCACCTGGATGGATTAAGCTCAAATACTTGGTATGTGTGTTCCCCCTGATGAGTACCTGCACCCTTTTGTTTTGGGGTCAGTCAGAGGTCATGATGAGTACATGAACCCTATTGTTTTGGGGTCACCAGAGGCAAGTCCTAAGAATCCTTGAAATTTAGTGTTTAGCTATCTTATCCAGAGTATAGAACCCTATTGGTTGGTCGGGAAAAATGTGAAATTTGTCAGACCCGATCTGTTTCCCATGATGAGCTCCCTCCCATTGTCCTTGTGTCTGGCTTGGGTTGTCAGAACGAGTCGAGGAATCACTGAGCCTTTTTCTGGCTTTCTGGTTAAAGTTGAATTGGAATGCTCTATACAACACAAACTGTGATAAGGCAAAGCGTGCTGTAGGGTTCATTAGGAGGAACTTGTCTTCTTGTAGGCGGTCAACAAAGCCTGTGGCAAATCGATATCTTGTCCGACAATTGCTTGAATACTCCTCTTCGTTTGGGATCCTTATACTACAAGGCGATGGCTCCCAGTGTCTCGGCTGGTTGCGAGATCAGTGGGTTCTTCTATTAATATCACCATGCAAACCATTACAAGGCATTCCATGGTGTTGCTTTTTGTCTTTAGCTTCACAGGAACAGCCTACTACTCAGTGCGCAATTTCAAATTCGTAAGGACTGATCACTCGACCTGTCGTCTACTGAGGGTTATAAGCCTTGGGGGAATTGTGACTAAATTCTGTGAATTAGACACATATTCAACTTCCATTGACCCAGTTTCTCCCTTTAGGAATATCTCAGGACCAATAGTGGACGCACACTTACAATACATTTCATGGGATTCCAACAAATTTTGAACATTTGCCTACTGGAGTCCATTTTATACACACTGCATAACCCCCCGTGTCCTCAAGTCAATGTTACATTTTTGGGGACTAAGGTAGCCCATACCCATCAAACTTCATGAAAATCGAAAACTTTGAAATTTTGGAATAAACCATGCAAAAATGTAATTTGGAAGAAACCATGCGAATATATAACAATATGTTGGTTTCCACATGTGCTTCACCACAGTTGAGGCATCACAAAAAGAGGGGGTCTGGTGGAGGATATAGGAGGGGAGGGGGGCTACTACCAAAGTTATCTTGTGATACATTTCTGCACATGACTCATTGACTTGACCCTTGCTTCAGCCCAGCAAGGTCTGAACACTAGCTCCGCACAACAACCATTTGGGAACAAGTAGTTCAGGCAATTGATGTATTTCTATTTTAGTGGCTTAATTGTTCTTGGGGACAGTCTTTTCCAACCTCCCTAATTATGTGAAGTTCTTGTCCACGTAGCTGTCATATAGACGGCTGGGTACAATAATGTAGGGTACTCTCAACACTGCTTAGAAGAGAGGCTCCAGTAATATAACATTCTGCACATTTTCCAGAAAAACAAAAAAAGAAAAACAAACAAAAAAAAAAAAAAACGTGATCCTCGGTCCTGTATGCCCGTCATGTCGGGGGCCCAGAAGAGATGATGACAGGCAGAAGTGGACAATAGGCTCAAGGTAAAAAGGCAGGTTTTGACATATGAAATCTCTGCCTGCTACAGATAGAATACTGATTAAGCATGCAATGGAAATACCATACCTCAGGGGTTGAAATGAGTGAAAACTCCCAATAGAGATAGTTCTGCACATCTTGTTATTAATAGCATGACTTTATAATAGTGATGTCATCATCGTCCATCACCCTAGGGTGCCGCCATTCATAATAGGTACATACAGTCCTAGAACGGTTGTGGCAGGAAATGTTATTATTTTACAGTTTTTGGTCCATAAGTGACCTTGAATGACCATTGATGACAATGACGGTTTATATGAACACTGTTACCCTTGATATATGCAGCAATGTCCCAAAATTTCAGCCATATCGCACCAGTCATAGAGGTTAATTGCAGAAAATGTTATGATTTGGCAGTTTTTGACCTTGAATTACCTTTGAAGACATGACGGTTTTTAAGAAAATGCTTGCCCTCCATGTGATGCCCCAAAGCCCTAAATGTATTAGGTAATCAGATACCATCACCCAGTGCTATCCCAACAAAACCAACCTTTGACCCCCTTAAAACTTGGAGACCAGGTGTCAGATTGGAGCGAGAGTTGGTTCGCTATGTAGCACCGACTCTCTCACATCTCGCAAAAATTGAAAGTTTTTATTTCTTCGTCCTATAACTCCTAAAATGAGCAATTTTTTCAAGACTCACCTTTGACCTTTGACCTTGTCATTCGATGTTGGTTGATCCACCCAATCCAGAATCACCATCACAAATACTGACGAACACCCTAACTGCACTCATTCCGAAATACCAAAACTTTGAAAATTGCATATTTCATGCAAATTGTCACTTAAATTACTTCCGGAGGGTGACTTGGGCCGAACATTGTGTTTAATTGATCAGATTGGAGGTGTACCATCTTCTCGAAGTTTCATGGGAATTCAACTAACTTCAAAATCTGCATGCAACTTATGCAATTGTACTACGTAAATGCAAATTAGTAAGATTAAATGACCTCTGGTGACCTCGTTACTATTGCAAACTTTATCGGGACTATAACTAAGCCATCTCCACCAAGTTCATGATAATCCAACAAACTTTTCAAAAGTTGGGCGTCATAAATATTCATAGACTACTTAATTAGCACATATAATGCTGGATACTACTCAGTTCCGCTAAACTTCATAGTTGGTATATTGGTGAACTGCTCACTAACGCATCTACCGATCAAGAGATATCTTGACAAAAGCTTCTAGGCCAATTTTCAATAAATAATTACATTGCTGCAATGAGTAATGGATTTTTTCGGGACGAAAGTGGATGCCATCGACAACTCTTCACCGTACACCTCTCCTTGAACAAAGTTCAGGCGAGACAAAAAGGATAGTGACCCCTCGATCTGTTGCAAAGAAGGAGCTCGCTTCATATTTAACGATTACGATTCCAGAATTTCTGGTTGTGTGCTAGATGTTTGCCACTGCTAATCTTGCTCTCGCCGCGATTAGGAGAAAAATACGGCGCCTTACTGTTTGCAAACAGTCTATTTCTGGCCACCTCTCATTACCAATTGGGAAACCTCTTCAGCCTGCTCAGCGTCAATCGCGGCACTACCATCAGGATTCATATTCCCTTATTGCCGCAAATAATGATTGTGATACGTTCTCCTTTGGTCCACGATGACTATCCGTGATTGGAATGCCTCACCACATGATATCGCATCGTTCCGTATCAAGAATTATACGGCTGCTTTTACCAGGCACCTTGCTATAATGGAGCTGGGTCGATAACATCTCTCTTTCGTTTGGCTGTCACCCCTTCTGGTGTGTCCCCTCCCGGGGCGTCAGACCGTTTGGAAAAGTGGATCGACGGAAACGGCACGTTGCAGGCTCAATATCACCCGTCTACATTTGTGATTAGAGAGAAGACAGACAAAAAGTTGTCATTGTGCCGACTAAGGTGATTGACCGAATATCACACATGGTATTTTTTTACTTACCTTTTCTACTCTGGCTTTGTTTGCGTGGATCCAGGGGCTACCGAACGCCCTCTGGTGGGATCGAAGGGAAAAGCCATAGGCGTACGGACCTTTCCAATTTGGGAGGGCAGAAAATGTGTACCCTAACGCGAAGCGCGCTAATTTTTTTTTTTTTGGCATGTTTTCCGGGCATTTATATCAAAAAGTTTGCAAAAATAATTCGCATTTTTTTCACTTTGCTTTTTTCCATTCCAAATTTTCCACGCATTTTCGCCCGAATTTTTTATCTCAGAAAAATTGGGGGGGGGAGTCCTGCCCAAGGCCTTCTTAAGTTAATCGAGTGAACAGAAAGATTCGGAGCATTCCATCGCATATTTAGCTACAACGCCTAGGAAATAAAAAAAGCCATTGCGCGCGGAAACCTTGAAAAATTATGCAACTTTTGGCTATATCGATTCAAAATTCGAGAACTCGGTAGAACATGGGTAATCCTGCCACGCGTTCGGCCCCAGTCGGGTCAGATCTTCACCTGGGCCCGCACCTGGAATTAGGGGACTTAAGACAATTTTCCAACGCGATTATTTTTTGGTTAGACGAAAATTGAATCAGTTTATAGGGATCCAAAAATCGGGCATGTGGCCTATTATTTTTATTACGGTCCCGAAAGTGGGGGGGGGAAAAATCAAAAAACTTTAAAATTTCCCCCCCCCCACTTTTGAAAACGTGGGAGACATTTCCTCCCCCCCTTCCCCCACCTGTTGACGCCATGGTCACTCCCACTTGAGTGTTGGCATTATTCGTTCAAGGTTAAAGGTTCTAAGCGGTTGTGTCACCACAGGTTGTCGCGAAGCGTGTAAGAAATTTTTGGGTTTTGATAACCTGATCACCGGACATCCATAACTTCTCTGGGCAAAAAATCTGAACCACCGATTCCCCTTTTAGCCTTACAACTAATAGTTTTTTACTACATCCATATTTTTCGAAAGTGCATGTCACCCGTCAACACAGGTTTGACTTCAAATCGCAATTTTTCCCGTCGACTATCTAAGGGTAGCGCCTCCACAGTTCAGTGATTAGCGTCCAAGAAACTAGCATTTTCTGACTAGCACAAAACTGAACAACCACCCGATTCCGCTTGGCCTGAGAAACAAGTATCTCCCAATACTTTTCACATCCATATCTGTTTCGAAAATACCAGTCAACCATCACCTGTTAGGTTCGCCTCACCCGCACCCCCTTTACATTCTCCTAGAAAGGTCAACGCTATACTCCCAATAATCATATGAATATAAACTTATCCTAACATTATTGGCAGAATGCAAAAAATCTAATTCCCAATCAATGAATATTCCTGATAACTGATAATTAATTAAGTTATAAAGTTATTACTACCCATTACTGGCAAATGTCATCTATGGATAGTATATTCTAAGGACGTAGTAAGGGTCATATGATACGAGAGCGGCTCGACAAATCTTATGTACTTAGGGGGTTGTAACTAGAGGGGTTCACGACTTCGGAGTGAAGGGTTTAAAAATGTATATTCGAATCAAAGAATATATAATATCATAGACTAGACAGATTAATACTGATATATGAACATATATACAATATAAAAATATGGTTTTCCTGTTCTATGCTCCTTTCTTTTCAGCTATTTTTTCCTCTGCTCGTCTCTCCCCACCTCCCCGTAATTTTTTAATATCCATAATCCTTGCCGTTGAACATGTTGGGGTGGGTCTCGATTCATGGCAGATCCGCGACCGTTGTTTGTTTTCCTACTATGAATAACGGACGCTTTTCCTATTATGAATATCGGGACCCTTTCCCTATTATGAATACCGGACCTTTTTCCTATTATGAATATCGGACCTTTTTTCCGATCTGAATAACGGACCTTTTTTTCTATCACGAAAAACGGACCCTTTTTCCCATCATGAAAAACGGACCCTTTCTACCATTAGGAATAAGCACCTCTTTCACTTATGACTAACGGATGTTTCACTATATGAATATGGACCTTTGTTGTAATATGAACAATCGACCTAATGAATAAAGAACCTTTTCGGTCATTATGAATAACGGGCCTTGTGGACAAGAGGCCTTATGACAAACGGATCTTATGAACAGAAACTCTACGAACGTCGGGCTGGCTGTCACCATGTAGAGTACCTATGAATAAAACACATTCTTCAAAATTTTGAAGCATTCAATGCAAAATGAGCTAGGCACTCAGTAAATATTCTGGTGAACATTTCACTTTTAGTGGTTCACGCTGTTTGTATTTCTCCATTCTTCGCCCGAATTATGGTCACTTGCTCTAATTGATTGAGTTATTGATCCCAACTTGATCATGCGCTGCCTCGTCTACCTGTGATAGTGGGTTTGCCCTAACCTAGTTTCTTATGCCACCTGATTATATGACTATATTGGGCAGGAACGTTGACCCAATCCCAGGAAATGGCCATCATTTATTTCAATGGGATCCTCCAAGGTTTTCGAAGTTTACCAAATAGCGGCGAGTATGCGGTGTACCCGCTAGCTAGAACTAAAATGTAAGCCTGCGTAGTGCCGCAACTAGACAAGAAACTTGTTGGGATTAATTAGCACATCGTCACACACTTTATGAAATATGTCTTCTGACAATCATGGGCGTCCACCACGCCGTCAACAGAAATTAATTCAATTATGTAGAGCAAAACGCGAGTTATGTTGCTTTCGACTATATGAACGCTTTGGCCATGTGCATGGCTGCATGGCAGGCAGTATTATTATTTTCTGAAGGGTATTCAACTATTCTGATGTGACCATCTCCTCGAGCGCCATGAACGGCTGGCGCGGATCGTACACATGTTTCTTTTGTTTGTGGGGGATGGGTTGGGTTTGTAGAACCGCGCCTGATGAAAGGAGCAAAGGCCATGGACGCTACGTAAATTGGTGGAAATTGACAGGACCAGTTGGACAGCTGCAGTTGTCCGAACGGCTACAATGGCGCACTCAACCGATTCGGCACATTGCAAATTGTTATTTCGGGTATAACTCTGAATATTCAATTCGAAAATAATCAATTTATTCAGTTAAGTTGGGAACGTATAAGTGAAAAGTTGTTCAGATGGAGCCGGCTATAACTAAATCGTTTGAAAATAATACCATTCTAGAATCATGTTGCTTTGACCGAGTTCAGTATGAAATTGAGCTCTTCAAGCGGTTGAAAGGTAATATTTTGACAGGCCAACGTGGGAAACAATTCCTGCTCCGTGTACTCGGCAATTCGAACGCGAGGAAAGGAATACAATCGCGCGCGAAGCGCGCCGAAATGTTCTGCTCAATACTACACAAGCGACCGAGGCGAAAAAAAAAAATCAAAATGGTCCAAGGTACAGTGAATTGAAAGAGTCATGACATGAAATATCAGCTTGATTATTGCTTGGTTATTAACTAGTGACTCATTTCTAGCGAAAACTCCTGGCTGCCTGGGTTCAGCAGATCATCAAAGGAAGTCTATTCAGCGTGTAGAACAATCGGCCAGCTATTGTATGGATCACTTGCAATTGCAGCGCGAATGCCGGTGACGTGCCAGTGATTCAGGGTCTTTAACAGTTTTTTTTTTGAGATATAGGCCTTTTCGTAAAAATTCTAAGAAGTTGTCAGTTTGATTGCATTTCCCAGTTGGAAGTTAATCACACACCCTGAATTGATGGGTTTTCTGGGGCATTCGATGAATAATTCGGGCACTTAGTAAAGATCTTGGCCCATCATTCTGCTGTTGCTTTATATCGCACGATGTCGCGCCCAAATGCACATACAAAACCTGGGAGCGTGCGATTTCATTCCCCTCACACTTAAAAATTGTTGGGTTGGCGTGTCTCGCTTCCCCCCAGAATCGCGCCCATGGTTGAGCCTGTTCGCATTATATTTATGTTGTGGTATTAGATGGTGGGTCAAAGGTCAGTCGAAAACATTAGGGGCGGAGCTGAGGTTTCCTGGTTGAGGGGCGAGGGGCGGTTAAATTGTCCATCAGCCAATCCATAAATAGGCTACAAAACTTGTCCGTTAAGTTTGAAAAAAATATACACCGCACTCATTTGCTAAAACTGTGACCATCGTCGTCAATATCTGGGGCAGGCGAGGTGTAAATTAGAGGGGGCAACTACGTGGCTTGTACCAATAATAGAATATTCAGATTTGTTTTCTGTACACATTTTTTGGTTTAGTTTTTTTGTCCGCCAGCAGGCGGGACAAAATAAATAAACCAAAACTGGGTTGGGTACAACAGAAGTCATACTTTGGAGATTGGAAAACTGCTTTCCCCATTTCAATCGATGTTCCTATGTGAATTACATACAATGACTGCAAGATATATCTATGATTCGACAAGAGATAATAAATGGTCCTGGTACTCAGAGAGTGATAAGCGTTGCATGCTGCAGCTGCCATTTATTCAAGAAGAAGGTAGTGGTCTGTTTTCAAACCATCTCACAGTATATAAAGAATTTATCAAGTATATGAAGCTATATATAAGTAATATAAATATAAGTATTATAAGTTAACAGAGTATATAACGTCCTCACTGTCTTATCTTTAAATGCAAAAGTATTGTTTAATGTTATGTTATAACCTTTTACTGCATATAATTTCCTCACCAGTTTTCTATCTATCTATCTATCTAAGATAATAATACACACAAATTATAAACTATTATCCCGTATGTTGCAGACATTCTCTCAGAGTGGCGCACTGAAATGGTGTCGGAGTGAACAAGAAGAGTGCCTCTGTAAAATTAGTACAGTTGTGACATCACTAATGATTCATGGTACGATCTGTGAAGCACTTTGATCACTTCGAAAGAGCTATATAAGCACTTAGACATTAGATATTATTGTACTTTATAGCAAACCATTGGTCTCAATTCGTGACCTGACATAGACCGTACCCACACCACACCTCATGGAAACTTAAACCGGAACAGCCCTATGGCCATCCCATCTGCTACCTCAATGCTGTAGTACTATAACGACAGGTTTGGTATCATGGCAACATGAGCTTGTCTTATCAAATTAAACATTAAACAACTAAATGTTATATGTTGAAGAATTATATTGTATATTAGTACGCAATATGACAACCTTTTGTAGGTGTAGTTGAAGATCTTGATTAAAGCTTTACTAAGAGTCTGTTGCAAACAATCATCCCTATTTGACATCGACCCAATTCTAACAATTAGGGCAAAACTCCAATTGAATCCCTGCTCAAAGCCTCCCCCCCCCCCCCCCTGTTCTATCAGAGCATTACCGAACCTCTTCATATTAGAGTGCTCCTGTCCGTACGATAACGTTAGATATGTTGAAATAGTTATTCAACTGGATTCCAGCATGGAGGGCCAGCTACGTTAGGGCCGTTTTCCACTATAACGATATCGTGTCGTGCAACGATCCAATATTATTGGTTTTGGCCGTTTAATACGGGGCCTATTAATATGACGGCTGGAACCCCTGCCACATGATTGAGACTGTGATTCGCTATTTGCCAACCATTCCAATGTGGAAAAGCCCCTTCCCGGCGTTTTGATAATCACTATTTCCTATTTATGGTTGAGCTCCACGATTTAGCGTACGAACTCTTACATTTTTTCGATGGACGTCATTTAGTGAATGAGGTTTTCGAACACTTTCGATCTTGAGAATGTATTGTGATAATGACTAGTATTCATGACAATTGGTACCACACAGACCCTCTCCTCCTGGTTCAGCCTGAAGTTTCCCCCCCACTTAAAAAGATCGGTAGCAGAACGATAGACACAATTGTTTAAGTGTGACCGGCCCTTTATTAGCATGTTCTTCTGTCATGCATATTTGGCAACTGCTAATAGAATTACTGATTGCATGCAACCAGAACATGCCTTCGAAAAGTTGGAAGTGGCACCTTGTGACAAAATTACAGCGTCGCCGTGGATGAAAGATTTTTTTTTTAAATGAATGAGATAGTGTTATACGCCTGGCAGCTTGGTTCTTTCTATTGATGCTGGTTCGATGGGTAGCAAAATATTTCAATCTTGCTGGCCAATCTGTTCGAGATACCAAGAGTTGATTGCATTGAACAAACAAAAAGAGGGACGCCAAATCTCGCAAGGTGAAAGAAAAACACAGGGCATGCTTCGGCTTGAACATATCAGAAACGACTTGCCAACCAATAGTTGTGCTAATAATGTGGGGATTGTCCACTGTCAGTAAAACCTTGTCCTTTCAATTAGTACCTGTCATTCAAACAGGTATAATAATTGGCATCTCATCGAACTAATCCTGGGATAATTTCCATCAATCAACTCAGTTCAAACCGATACCTTCACAAGGAGTGAACTTGGCTCACTCTTAATCTACGAATTATCGTTGCTACACCACAACATTCTAGCATGACCCTTTAACCACAGGTTTGCACCTTTGTATGAGTTTCAAAACTTCACTCTCCAGTCACCAAAGCATCAATATATGTGTGTAGGTAGGTATAAATCTCAAATATTCTCACATCCATTATATGTCATATAAAACATCTTCATATATACATTACATAAGTAATGACTGCACCCGTGCAGCAAAGTCACCACTACTACACAATAGGTGAACCTGCACTAGTTTAGAAGGTATAGGCTTGAGTACTATACAGTATTACTACTATATCAGTACTATAACAATACCACATTGTGCACGACACAAAGAATTCATTCACATATATCATGTTTTTCTGAGTAAGAAAAACTGGCAGTCAATAGTTATCAGAGGTATTGGAAGTCCGTACTATTCTGAGTAGGCGAGACAATAAAAACAGGCTAGACACATAAAACAAAAAAAACTCTATCATTCTTCATTATAATATAAGTAATACTGCAAATTTGTGCAGCAAATCACCATGCACTACTATCACAATATTGAAACTGCAGCTAATTTAGAACAGCAAAGCTCGGTACTATAAACAGTTACTATAACAATACATATGTGCACGACACAAAGTACTCATTCACATATATCATGTTTTTGATGAGTACAGAAAACTGGCAGTCAATAATTATCAGAGGTATTGAAAGTCCGTAAATTCTGAGTTCAGAGAGAACAATTAAAAACAGCGAGACAATAAAACAGCTTGCATCTATACATTATATAAGTAATAAATGCAATAGATGAAGCAAAGTAAGATTACTGATACAGATGCCTTAGTACATATACTTCTTTTTTTACAATGAGTACATAAAAACTGGCAGTCAATGATTATCAGAGGTCTTCATGATGTTGTATTGCCTAGTACTGAATCTCTGACGAGGCACCATTCACGGCTTGGCTCCCAGGCAAAGGAGGAGTGAAGAATTATATTGTACCAGGAACAATGAGTGGACCACAATATATAGTTGATGAAGATATTTGTAGGCTGAGACTTCTACCAAATATGACAACTATTTTGTAGGTGTAAGTTGAGATCTGAATTAAAGCTTTGTTATCTATCACTCTTAGTCACTCAGCCCTCTCTGTCTGACTGATTCTCCTGTTATGTCTTTGTTGTGTGTTTCCGCTCTCCGTTTTTTCGTCCTCTGCTTATTCTTTTCTTTTTTTTTCTGCTCTGTGTTTCGTTTAGATTTGTAAAGCGCCTACAGGCTTTCTGCATTAGGCGGGAATAGGCGCTCTATCAAGTCCTCATTATTTTTTATTATTTTTATATCAAAAATTCTTCCCCCTCCCCCCAGGGTTCTATCAGAGTTAATACAGTAATCTCTTCATATTGATGGCTTTTGTCGTCAGCTGAGCTAACGTTAGACATTTTACAATTGTCATTCTAATGGATTCAGCGTGGATGCTCGGCAACTTGTTATCAGCATGTTTCTCTGTCATGCATATTATTGGAAAGCTGAGATGCTATCAGAATGCCGACTGCGCCCCAAGAATACAATGCTTGTATAGTGGGTATCGTACCATCTTGTAGGAGTATAGCAGTCTCCCGGGGAAAAAGACATGATAAATTATGAGATATTGTTATATGACTTAGCAGCCAGTGAGGTCTCTCTGTTGAATACTGGCTCAACAAGTAGCAAAATATTTCAATTTGCCAGCCAATCCTGAAAACCTGAGAGTGATTGCCATTGAAACAAGCGCAGAACAGCCAGGAAAATTGGTTTGCATTCTAGATATAAATTCTGAGAGGAGATTATAATAAGAATTAATCTCAGCAGTTATTAGCGATGCAACCAAAGTTTTATATATATATATATATATAATATATATATATATAATAATATAATTATATATTAGTCCAAACTATATAGATATATAGATACCCACCTCACATATACAGCCGCCACATTGTAATTGTTAATGTCAAAAACGAAAATGGATGACCATTCTTTCATTTTTTGTTGTTGTTTTGGTTAGGTTGAATTGAAAAATAAATTACCATTCTAGTACCGTACATCGAATCAAGTTTTGTCTCTCTAGTATTGTCACATTAACAGTCAAGCCTCACTATTCTTTCTGCAAATTCTGCTATAAACACCACAGTTGGTTAACTCGATGACGCAAGAGGTGACATTGTGTTATCACATGTGATGTGATATAAAAATATTTGAGAATGTACTATTGCCTGGTAAAAGGGGAAAATCCTTAAATGAAAAAGCCCCCCTTGTATAATACAGTACAACACATACATCAGCCTTCAACGTGTTACGTAAAAAAAGAATAGTAAAATTGAATACACGATTGCAATTCATCTCGCGTTTTTGTTCAGAGTGAATGAAAAATAAATTACAATCCAGTCCAGTTAATATCAAATTGAGTTTTGGACTCTATAGTATTGTACATAAACATCCAGTCAAGCCTCAATATTCTTTCTGCATAACGACACTTACAGTTGGAGACGCAATTAATTGAAAAGTGATATTGTGAGATACCCCCCATGTAAATGATATAAAAATATTTGGGAATGTAGGGTTTTATGGGGAAAATTCTGTATGCATGGGAGACCCGGTACGTACTTGCGAATTACAAACAACACCAAAGTCTTGGGCAAAATTACCGCTTCACAGAAAATCTAATATGATTTAGGTAATCCTACGTTAAGAACTGGATACCTGCAGGCGGGTAAACCACTATTGTGTGATCCCATTTTAGAGAGAAGAAGTGGGCGAGGATATATACGAAAGGCCGGTCTCCATAACCCACAGAATACATTCACCTAGTTTTGCTCAATTCTGACAAGATTATAATTCCAAATATCATGTAAATTTAACTTTTGATGACCTCAACATGACGTCCAACTTTTGCCAGGGACCAGGTGTAGGTGAACTCTATCGAGGCTTTGTCGAAATTGAAAAATCTTCGAAATCACGAAATTTCTGTGAATCAGTGAGGCATCAGTCATGTGGTGATGACTACAACTGAACATAATCCAAGATTTACTACAGCCTCCTATACCTCCTATAGAACAAAATAGGCCCCCCTATATTAAGAAAGACTGTTTGGGATATGCTATAAAGTCACTATTAAGAATATTACCCTCCCTGTGTGTGAAATGGGAATGGTTTACTTAGGATTTCCTGAAAATGAATCAGGATGACATGCAGGCTGTTCCATTTCCATGACTCAAGAAGCTGATGAAGGAATTTGTTCACCGCAAATATTCTCTAGTAATGCCAGTCCCACCCCTCCTCCCATCCTCCTTGGAAATATGAATTTAGGATCCTCCCAGTCCCGTGGTAATGAGGTCCCCATATTCATAGAAATGAGATATTGGAAGCATTGTTGACATACTGCATTGATCGGAGGGGTGAAAAAAATGTCAAAGTGACAATGCAGCCGCGCATTAATGCAGATTTATCTTACCCCCCCACCCCCCCGCCAAGAAATAAAACCTGCACTATTAGTGCAGTGTATATCATTATCAATCCAGAGGACACAAGGCACAAGGACCAGAAGGCACAAGGACCAGATTACAATATGTTCTTTGTTCCATGGGACTATTGACTACAGTGCATCTTCTATAGTCAACTCTGTGAAGTTTTGATACAGGCCACAGTGGACTGGGTATATCTGAATCTACTACTGCTAGGCCTAAGAAAAAAAATCCACACCATCTACTGCAAATTAAACGGATCAAGATTGCTCGACGTTCACTGTCATTCCGAAGTTGTTGTGATCTTTCTTTTCTACACAGGAACTAATGGGGAGCTGTATATGGTATAAGTTAGACCCAGAAACATCCCAGATATTGCGGCAGTAATGCCTGCAGACGTCATAACTCTCCAAGATAGTCAAAGTGATTTCCAGTTCCTACAATGGAATATCCTATGAATGGATTAGTGACATACTAAAAATACATGGGACAAATACATGATGGTATGAAGTGGAACCCTTCTCATTGTAGACCTAGCTAGCAACAGACAGACAGAAATACAAATACTGGTATCTATTTGTTCATAGCTACCTGTAATAAGAAGAAGATTTCTAAAGCTATAAACAGAAGAGACACGCATTCCTCTTTCTCCTATAAAGCATATTCATTTTGTCATTCATTCACCCCTGGTCGATAGAGGAGAGCAGTAGGCTGGGTTTCATGGTGGGCTCGGGGTTCATTTGCTAGGTGGGGGCATGTTGAGAAGTGGGTCTGTGGTTGGCGTGGTGAGTGGGGAGTAACAGAAGGCTGTTGATATGGGGCCGGAGGGCGTTCTGGAATGGGGGGCATGGCAGGTTGTGGGGGGTATGGAGCCACGTCTGGTGGTTGTTGCCAAGTACCCCTGCTGGGGGTGAGTTGTACATGATGGGGGCATGGGCCCAGGTGGGAATGGACACCTTGGTGGAGGCTGAGGGGTAGGCAGCTGACTGGTTGGGGGTAGGGCTGCTGAGGGTTAGGACTGTGATGGGTATCCCTTTAGTGGCGGGTAGGCTGTAGATTTACCCACTACCTCGTAATAATAGGGCGGTCGTCCATTTCGTTATTGACGGGAGCAGGTGTGGGTGAACTGGGGTCGGAGGATGACCGTTGTCTGTGCCGGAGGAACAGCGGCGGGGGCAGGCTGGGCATTTGCATTCTGTCTCTTGGGCTTGCAGATCCAGCAACAGGAGCCATTACAGATGAGCTAGCATGACACAATCAGGCCAATCACGGGGCCAAGGAAGACCGTGGTTTCTGTGGTTTCTGAAAAAGGCAGACGTTACTCTCATTAGACACACATCCCATATAGAGTTAAACACTGCAGTTATTAGTGGCTTTGTGGTTGTTTTTTTTGTTTTAGGGTCTTGAGTTGTCAACATATCTGCACAGGGCATGTCACACCACACCAACCTCCAATGTAAACATACCTGTCACAAGGCCTGTCACACCAACCTCCAATGTGAACATACCTGTCACGAGGCCTGTCACACCAACCTCCAATGTAAACATACCTGTCACAAGGCCTGTTGCACCAGCCCTCCAATGTGAACATACCTGTCACAAGGCCTGTCACAAGGCCTGTCACACCAACCTCCAATGTGAACACACCTGACACACCAGCCTCCAATGTGAACAGACCTGACACACCAGCCTCCAATGAGAACATACCTTGTCCCCAGGCCTTTCAACAAGGCCTGGGGGGGGGGGGGGGGGGGGGGGGGGGGGGGGGGGGGGGGGGGGGGGGGGGGTGTCACAACACCAACCCTAAAATATGACAATGCCTGACACACCGCCTGTCACACCAGCTCATCAATGTGAACATGGCTGACACACCAGCCCCCCTCCCCCCACCCCAATGTGAACATACCTGTCACAAGACTTGTCACACAAACCCTCCAATGTGAACATACCTGTCACACAAGGCCTGTCACACCAGCCCTCCAATGTGAACATACCTGTCACAAGGCCTGTCACACCAACCTCCAATGTGAACATACCTGTCACAAGACTTGTCACACAAACCCTCCAATGTGAACATACCTGTCACAAGGCCTGTCACACCAACACTCCAATGTTAACATACCTGTCACAAGGCCTGTCACACCAGCCCTCCAATGTGAACATACCTGTCACAAGGCATGTCAAACCAACTCTCCAATGAGAACATACCTGTCACACAAGGCCTGTCACACCAACCTCCAATGTTAACATACCTGTCACAAGACCTGTCACACCAACCCTACAATGTGATCATACCTGTCACAAGGCATGTCACACCAACCTCCAATGTGATCATACCTGTCACAAGGCATGTCAAACCAACTCTCCAATGAGAACATACCTGTCACAAGACTTGTCACACAAACCCTCCAATGTGAACATACCTGTCACGAGGCCTGTCACACCAGCCCTCCAATGTGAACATACCTGTCACAAGGCCTGTCACACCAGCCCTCCAATGTGAACACACCTGACACACCAGCCTCCAATGAGAACATACCTGTCACAAGGCATGTCACACCAACCTTCCAATGCGATCATACTTGACATAGAGCTGTGATCGTGTGCGAAATCATTGAATGTTTAATCGCAAAAATTTGCGATCGTTAAGCGATTAATCGCGATTATCGCGCGCGTGAGTTAAATGATCCAGACTAAAGAAAAACAGTCTCCATATCGCACAATTGTTACACCTAAAAGAATAACGAGGTTACGCTCTAGTTGTCATCTCTTCACTTCAATTTCCAAGCCAACAAGAGAAATATCAATGGGAGAAAATGAAGCAGGAGACTATTAATTACGAATTAAAACTTGTATTTAAATAACTTCGTAACTGGTTTTAAAACATGACTGAATTGGTCGTTTCGGCACTTTGTATATCCTTAACAGTTAACATCAATGCAAAGGCAAGGTATTCTCCCACCCCGTAAGGCCGCTGATTTAGCGATCCTGCAAGATTGTATCTGACCGGCAGCCTTTGTAGAATTAAATACATTGATACAATAATCTAGTAGACAAGGGCGCAACCACCGGCTGAAAGTTGGGGGGTCTGAGGAGTATAAAATAAACGGAAGCGGCAAATCAATTCATGCAAGAAGCAATTTTTTTTTTAGCAATAAAAGAACGCAGTTACGCAGTGCACGTACATGAACCGGTTTCAAACGGTATATCATCCATTGCATGGCCTTGCATACTTCTCGCCGTTCCCCATTGAAATATGGCCACTACATGCCCAGTTAACTTTTCACACAATTTCCAGTAGCGTTGCTATTTACATATCCATCCTATTAATTCGCACAGGGGCGCCAGCCGGAATCCACTGCACATGTTAACTATTACATTTCAGGAAAGAATTGCAGGTTTTCTCACGAATGATAAAAAGTCCTAACCGATTATTGACGTGCGAGATTTATATTTCCATGAAGAGAACTTTTGTGGCTTATTTAATATATCATTCCGTTTTTGTACTTCCTAAGGATATTGAACAATCGTGAATTGAAAATTAAACCAAGAAAGTTTCGTAACTCGCCAGTTCTGTATGAAGCCATGTACATAAGCCAGGCCACATTCTGACGTTTCATGGTGTGCCCGCACACGCACACGTGGAGTTAATTAGGTTACAAACTATTCCCAGGATTCGCACTGACAGGCATAAAAGGCGCTGATTCGTCAGCGTTACAAGGTAGTGACCAATAGCTGGCGAGAATGATGGGAAGTCACAGGGATTAAATATCAACACTGCAGTGTCGGCACTTGGCATGGATCGCGTATCAGGTAATATGACACAATATTGTCCATTATTTCGCGGTCGCGCGGGCGGTACAAAATACATAGGCAGAATATTAGATGACTTTATGACGAAACGGAGCGGGTCTTAATGAAAATGAATAACTAACTTGACACAAGGCATGTCAAACCACCCCTCCAATGTGAACATACCTGTCACAAGACCTGTCACAACAAAAACAACCAACCTCCATGTGATAATACCTGTCACAGGCATGTCAAACCAACTCTCCAATGTGAAATACCTGTCACAAGGCCTGTCACACAAGCTCACCAATGTCAACATACCTATCACAAGGCATGTCAAACCACCTCTCCAATGTGAACATACCTTTCACAAGGCCTGTCACACCAGCTCACCAATGTGAACATACCTGTCACAAGCATGTCAAACCAACTCTCCAATGTGAACATACCTGTCCACAAGGCATGTCACATCAGCCCCCCAATGTGAACATACCTGTCACAAAGCCTATTGCACCAGCCCTCAGAAGTGAACATACCTGTCACAACAACCCTCCAATGTGATCATACCTTTCACAAGACCTGTCACACCAACCCTCCAATGTGAACATATATACCTGTCACAAGACCTGTCACACCAACCTTCCGATGTGATCATACTTGTCACAAGGCATGTCAACCACCCCTCCAATGTGAACATACCTGTCCACAAGACCTGTCACACCAACCCTCCAATGTGATAATACCTGTCACAAGGCATGTCAAACCACTCTCCAATGAGAACATACCTGTCACAAGGCCTTTCACACAAGCTCACCAATGTCAACATACCTATCACAAGGCATGTCACACCAACCCTCCAATGTGAACATACCTGTCACAAGGCCTGTCACACCAGCTCACCAATGTGAACATACTGTCACAAGGCATGTCAAACCAACTCTCCAATGTGAACATACCTGTCACAAGCATGTCACATCAGCCCCCCAATGTGAACATACCTGTCACAAAGCCTATTGCACCAGCCCTCAAAGTGAACATACCTGTCACAAGGCCTGTCACACAAGCTCACCAATGTGAACATACTGTCACAAGGCATGTCAAACCAACTCTCCAATGTGAACATACCTGTCACACGGCATGTCACATCAGCCCCCCAATGTGAACATACCTGTCACAAAGCCTATTGCACCAGCCCTCAGAAGTGAACATAACCTGTCACAACAACCCTCCAATGTGATCATACCTGTCACAGGCATGTCAAACCAACTCTCCAATGTGAACATATATACCTGTCACAAGACCTGTCACACCAACCTTCCGATGTGATCATACTTGTCACAAGGCATGTCAAACCACCCCTCCAATGTGAACATACCTGTCACAAGACTGTCACACCAACCCTCAATGTGATCATACCTGTCACAAGGCATGTCAAACAACTCTCCAATGAGAACATACCTGTCACAAGGCCTGTCACACCAGCTCACCAATGTCAACATACCTGTCACAAGGCATGTCAAACAACTCTCCAATGTGAACATACCTGTCATAAGGCCTGTCACACCAGCTCACCAATGTGAACATACCTGTCACAAGGCATGTCAAACCACCTCTCCAATGTGAACATACCTGTCACAAGGCATGTCACACCAACCCTCCAATGTGATCATACCTGTCACAAGACCTGTCACACCAACCCTACAATGTGATCATACCTGTCACAAGGCATGTCAAACAACTCTCCAATGTGAACATACCTGTCACAAGGCCTGTCACATCAGCCCCCCAATGTGAACATACCTGTCACAAAGCCTATTGCACCAGCCCTCAGAAGTGAACATACCTGTCACAACAACCCTCCAATGTGATCATACCTTTCACAAGACCTGTCACACCAACCCTCCAATGTGATCATACCTGTCACAAGGCATGTCAAACCACCCCTCCAATGTGAACATACCTGTCACAAGGCCTGTCAAACCAACTCTCCAATGTGAAATACCTGTCACAAGGCATGTCACACCAACCCTCCAATGTGAACATACCTGTCTGGAGGCAAGTCACGCCGGCATCTTCAGAGTGGTCACAATTGTGGTCATAACTTGCAGAGCATTCGCCAGGGACTGCTCCCCACCTGCACAGTTGACATCATCAAGAAGAATCGGCAGAGTTTCTGAACCAGGTCCAGCTGTAGAGGTTGGCTCTGACACGTTTCCCATAGCCGAGCTGCCGACACACAACCAGGGCATCGAATGAGTCCCATGAGTCATCACAGACTGTCCCCCATTGCCCGTCCAGGAAGATCTCCACGCGGCCTTCAAATTCTCCTGAACCCCCAACAAGACGTACACTGCCAATAGTAGTGAAGTCGTTCTATAGAAAAATAAAATCTTCTATACAAATGCAGTAGCTTTTGAAAGATTTCCACATCACTTAGTACTCCTTTGGTAGAGAGTCAACAAACAGGCCTAATGAATTGACATTTGTCAATGATTAGTGCCATCAATGGGTAACACACTTGTTCTGGCAAACTATATCAACCTGCTTTCAAATATTGGTGTTATTAAAATAAATTTAAAAAAGTAAATAAAAAAAATTAATGAATTATTTGCTCACTGGCAATTTGTTCTCTTTCGAACTCTCTTTTTGAACTCTAGATATGAATGCCTCCATTATGATATAGTGTGCCCAAATTCCTGGATTTCACCACCAACAGGCTAATTTTTTTTTGCAGTCGCTTCTCCGTTTCGCATCAACTACAAGCAAAGGTCGAAGATAAGGGTTAATGGCCTGTTCTCATACACCTATAAGTATACAACATGACGATGGCTCCCGCGGAACTAATTTCAACATTCGTAGAAGGCTAAAATGGTACCGTTCTCCTCATACTGCCATTACATATATGGGAAGTAGCAACATGGTGATACCCAGGACAGGAACATGCCTCTTCGGTGGGCAAGAATTGTGGAACAAGAGTGCCAATGGGACAGTAGCTCACCATGTACTTGTAAAGTCAGTAGCCTACTGGCATTTTTCTATCAGGAATAAATGTGATGAATGATTGAAATGTTTAGATGATACATGTACATGTTATAACAATGAGGATGTAGTGGGGACTAGTTCCAATAGTGACTATCCAGGTATTACGATAACCCACTATTAACACTATACAACAACACTGCAGAAAAAGATACATTTTTGCATGATTTTAATAATGGACCCTAGGGTCCACACTGGCCAAAAATTCAAAAACACTCCCTTACCAAAGACCACTGCTCCCAAGTTTAAAGAAAATCAATTGAAGCTTGTAAGAGGAGATGCATTTCAAGCACCATTGTGTGTAATTTCATAAATGGGCCCTAGGGCCCAAGTGGGACCTTGGACCAAAAATTCCTAAACAAAAACACATGAAGGTACGGCTATTAGACCATCATTATGACCGAACATCAGCACTGTGCATCAAAATTTGTAGGAGACGCATTTTGCGTGATTTCACATGATGGGCCCTAGGGCCCAAGTGGGACCTTGGACCAAATTTCCTGAACACCCCGAAGGTACGGCTATTAGACCATCATTATGACCGAACATCAGCACTGTGCATCAAAATTTGTAGGAGGAGCATTTTGCGTGATTCACATAGCTGGCCTATAGGGCCCACATTGGGCCTTGAGCCAAAAATTCCCGACACCCCCAATGGCCCACTACCCAAGGACCATACATGTAACTTTGAAGGAAATCAATTAGCTTTAAGAGGAGATCCATTTCAAGCACCATTGTGTGTAATTTCATAAAATGGGGCCATATGGCCCAAGTGGAACCTTGGACCAAAAATTCCTGAACACCCCGAAGGTACGGCTATTAGACCATCATTATGACCGAACATCAGCACTGTGCATCAAAATTTGTAGGAGGAGAAGCATTTTGCTTGATTTCACATGATGGGCCCTAGGGCCCAAGTGGGAACGTGGACCAAAATTTCCTGAACAAACCCGGAGGTATGGCTATTAGACCATCATTATGACCGAACATCAGCACTGTGCATCAAAATTTGTAGGAGGAGAAGCATTTTGCGTGATTTCACATGATGGGCCCTAGGGCCCAAGTGGGAACGTTGACCAAAATTTCCTGAACACCACCCCACCCCCCCGAAGGTACGGCTATTAGACCATCATTATGACTGAACAGAAGCACTGTGCATCAAAATTTGTAGGAGGAGAAGCATTTGTGCACATATGTGTAAATTCTTCATAAAATGGGCGCCCTAGGGCCAAGTGGGACCTTGGACCAAAAATTCCTGAACACCCCGAAGGTACGGCTATTGGACCATCTTTATGATAGATGATGATCGGCCCAAGCGGTGACCTTGGACCAAACAGGTACGGCTATTAGACCATCATTATGATGGATGGATGGATAGATAGATAGATAGATAGATAGATAGATAGATAGATAGATCGATAGATAGATAGATAGATAGATAGATAGATAGATAGAACAAGCATGATCACCAACCGCTCACCCAGCACGTGCTGGGGTGAGCTAAAAACCATAAGATTTCCTGGGGATGGAAATTTATGGTAATAAAAACGATAGGAACAGCCGCAAATTGGCTCAGGAAGTGCCATTTCCTAGTATCTAGGGGTTTTCCAGGCTAAAAAGATCACCGATGGTGGCGCTCTGCCCAGTAAGTCGATCCCAGCCCCTTCCACGTTTTTTCGTGCCCCACCCCCACCACTCCGATGAAATTTGGTTACCCCATTGTGCGTTCTGACGTTGATACCTCATCCCGCTATTTTAGAATTTGGCGCCCACATGGTGAACTGCAGCCACCCCCCCTTCAGGTGGCTGGTCTAGACCCGCCTTGCTAGTAGTCTATGCACGTGTCTCCATATTGAAAGGCAAAACATATTGGGCGCGACCTACAATACATTGTGAAATCGCATCAAAAGAGACTACTCAAATATTTCTTGGAACCACTCAAGAAAGGATGATAGTCACGAATTTGGAAAGGGGAAAGGGAGGCAATGCAAGAAGGCCCGGAAGGCTTGGAAGTTGGAGGCACTACCGCCTCCCAGAATACATTTTGACGGAGTGATATCGCAAATTTGACGGACAAAGTTGTGTAACAATGGATAAGTAGCCCTGGCAGGAACCCGAGAGGTGAGGAACCTGCCGCCTTGACGATGAGCGCAGTCATCCAACGAGAGGTAGTCCGCAATCGCTAGATCCAAACAACGCTAGACTAGAGGTAGGCAATCAGAGGTGCCCACCTCCCCCACCCCTGCCCCCAAGCAATGCCGATGATTCATGCCTGAGGAAATCCCCAGAATGTGATTTATAGGATATATAGAGAGGGCGTTGTGTTTTAAAAGGCCAATATGATCATGTAACAGACTTCCTTCGAAATAGCCTAGAGTAGCAGACTAGGCACTGCACCAGACTTTTTTTCATGGCTTGACCAGTTATTCAGTTTTAGGGTTTTTCCTTTCTGGAAGGGTCATCCAGGCCCTGAAAGACTTGCACTTCACGGTCACCCTACCCTTTTCACCCAACACCAGCATTCATACTATTTTCATTCTCTCTCTCACACATTTATTAGGCTATTAATTGTATCCTTTACAATTTCTGATCGATGATCAGAGGAAGATGCACTGGTTACTTGAAACTCAATAACTGACAACACAATTTAGCATTTGGTGTGCTGGTGACCAATTTCAATTCATTAGGACTGATTTTTCAGTTCTACTAAAGAAGTTATGTCAAAATATGACCTAAAATTGCCAAAATTATACAAATTAAACACAGAATGGGGACTACGTTGAATTCCAGTGGACCCATTCTTAATTTTGAATAATCAAGACTAAGGGTGGACTGCAATGTCAAGCAAATAGCCACATGAGTGACCTCAGCAGTGACACACATCTAAGTTGAAAAATTCGGACTCAAGGTAAAACATTACCCCCCAAGTGTCATATGAGTTAAACCCAACAAAAACATTGGAAATTGCAAAAAATCATGACAATAGACACGGTGAATGACCGCCAGTGATCCAGAACCTGTTTTTTAAACCTAGAGCACCAATACTGCTAGAGCTCCAAACTGCACAAATGTACCAAGATGGAATGTCATTGAGTTTTAAGAGTTCATGATCATCAGGCCAAAAGACAGTTTCAAAAACAATGGCCTTTGTGCTTCTGTAATGACTTTGACTGATCTTCAATCTAAGACTTGTAGTAAGAGATCATTTTGAAATTTTACACATACTGGCTACAGTTGCCCATTCAATGCCTTGGGACCTAGACCTTCACCGAAGTAAAAAATGCCCCATGGGTCAAACAAAATTTGGTAGACATCTAGCAAAGAATGGACTGTTTGGAGGCAAAAAAAAGGCAAGGTTGTCACATGAATAGATAGAGTAAAAAGCGAAGACATGCAGATCAAAAGCTCAACCAGACTAGCTGGTTAAGACAGAAAATTGGTTAGACAAAAATTCAGTTCTACTTTGTTTTGCTGGGCCAAAAGTATTAGGGCAAAATCCATAGTGAATTCGACCAGGTATGCCTATTGAGGTGTGACGATATGTGACAAGGATGAAAAAGTTCATATCATTTCTAATGTTTCCATAGTAAGGATTGTCCATCCAATAAGCCATGGTCGAACCAGTGAATAGCACCCAAACATGGCCACAACAATGAGTCGCTATTATACCTTCAGGGAAGAGGTATCATTCATTCAACAACATCATGAATGTTGACAAATAGGATCATACTGTTCTCTATCATAAAATCCAATAACATGTATAGGGCTCTTACTGCCAACTCATCAAGCTTCAAAATCCAATATTGCAAATTGTATCAATGAAAGACAAAATGGCAATGTATGAACAAGGCAGTAAAATCAGTCTTCATTTAAATTCTTTCCTGGTGATGCAACAAACAACATTAACACATATCAGTTCTTCATGTAAAGTTGACACCATCCCCACTGATTTTGAGTGAACCATCAAGCTATAAAACTAATCAAGGGCACGCAATCTCGATGCTACTGAAAATATCATCAAGATCGAAGTACGTTTTCCATAGAAATCTTGCCTAACAGGGAAGCGTGACACACGCACATACACAAACACACAACAAAGTTCCTTCCTAAACTTTGTTAAAGTGGGGCAAAAAAGACAAAGCACATCATGATTTTTTCACTGCCTTAAATGACTTTGGCACTACACATGTACATGGAGTGTGCAACTAATTTTATTGTAAAATTCTATTCAAGCAAGTGTCATAGCAATTTTTTTCTTGCTGCATGTGTTACAAAGCACCAGTTAGGGGCTTACCAATGTCGCTGCAAGTAACACCTGCATCTTCAGCGTGACCACAGTTCTCATCTTCCCAGCCGTTGTGATTGCAGTCTTGTAGATGATTCTCATTACCAGAGCATTCAACGTCATCGAGCCAGATGGGGCCGGTGCCCTCACCAAAGTTAGCGGCATGATGATAGGAGATTGCTCCTGCATAGCCAGCTGGCGGCAGGCGACATCTGATCTGTGATGCCCAGTGGTCATCGCAAATGGTCCCCCAGACACCACGGTAGTAAATCTCTACTCTCCCCTCAGAAGCCCTCGCACCCCCAATGAGTCGGAGGTCTCCAGAACCTTGAACTGAATGAAGAAAATGATGTGAGCCCACTGGTCATGCAACAATTTCCTGTAACTGGCACTGGTGAAAGAGGACATGTTAAAACTCCACATATCCCAAATTTTTTGGAGGTTCAACATGTTACTTCAATTTACTTTTGAGAAACTCAAAAGTAAATTGAAGATTACAAGAGGGACATTACAAAGTCTGTCCATAGTCTCCACACAGTAAATACTACCACTCTATGCCATGATAACAGAAAGATGGAAATTGGTATTCACAAGGAAAGTTTTCAGTCTTGTATAAAGACAGCGCCCCCTCAAACAACTACTGTAGTGACCTGATCCCATGGTCCTGTTAGCCTGATGAAGACTTTGCCTGCACCACACAGGGTGCATGTTTGCTCACAACCTACTATATCCCTGGCACCCGCAGAGCAGCGGCTACATCCTCTACCTCACAGGTACCATGTGGGTAGTGTGAAACATTTGAGGAGACCAGGCTTGTATAATAGCACTGTGAAACCAGAAAGCCAAAAGGCTTAGTGATTCCATGACTCTTTCTGACAACCTATAGCCAGACACAAGGACGAATGGGAGATTATACCACTCATTATGGGCAACTTATGTCTGACAAATTTCCATATTTCCCAACCAACTAATAGGGTTCCTGTACTCTGGATAAGAAAGCTAACGCACTAAATTTCACGGTTTTTCAGACTTCAAACTCTGGTGACCTCAGAGACCTCTGACCTGACCCCAAAACAATTGGATTCATGTACTCATCATGGGGAACACACATACTAAGTATGAGCTTCATCCATCCAGGTGGGGTCGCGTTATCCCAGGCTTCAACATACACACATACAGTACATACATACATACTACACCCTATCATGACTGCATAGATTCCTCTGACTTCGTTCCCCCCCCCAAGGATCAAAAGCCCCCTGGCTTTCAACGGGATTCAAACTCAATCTATTGATCCGGAGCTCTACCGAATTAGCCAATCAGCCGAGTAATCCTTGTTGGATTGCTCTCTTCATAATCAAGATCATATTGTTTTGAATTACTAAATCGTGCAAGGGGTATTCTCAAATTGCCCACACATTCTCAACTCAGTCAATCGGATGTCTGCAATTTTTGATAACTTGTGAAAGCTGAGGTAGATCTCCTACCTCTGAGCTGAGAACAGGGAAATTTACAAATGGTGTACAAATGGAATGTCATAATCCTTAGTTGTGATAATAGTTATTACTGCAAATAGATCGAATGCAGCATAAGACCAGGATTTTCCCCAAAGTCCACCTATTTTTTGACTCCCTATCCTTACTTGGTAGCATGCCCAGTGGACAGTAGTTGGAAATATGTGTGTATTCCCTGGAGACTGTCACTCAGTAGACAGATACCAGAATTCAGATAAACTTCCATCATTTTTTCAACTGTTCTGCTCTTGGCATACCACTGCACATCCAAGGTTCACATAAATTCATATCTCTTCCATCATTCCATCCTCACGCCACTCCGCCTCCCTCTGTATCCCCATCTGCAAGTGCAATTATGATGCCACCTGACTTGTTATCCCTCCCATCCTCTACCTACATCATCTAAGTACTTTTTTTTAGCATATCCCTCCCCCCCCCCTCCCTACACCTCCATCTCAAATCCAAAAATCTCAAATCCTCCTGACTTTTCTTATCCCTAATTTCATCGTAAAAATTCCATTCATGTATGTGACGTAGCTTTTTTGCCTGCATGTGTCACTTACAAAGTCTCAGGTAGAATACTATTGGAGCTTACCAGTGTCCCTGCAAGTAACACCTGCATCTTCATTGTGACCACAGTTCTCATCTCCCCAGCCGTTGTGATTGCAGTCTTGCAGACGATTCTCCCTGTCAGAGCATTCAACGTCATCGAGCCAGATGGGGCCGGTGCCCTTACCAAGTGAGCCTCTTCATGATAGGAGAAGCTGTGCTAGCCAAGCTGCGGCAGCGACATTTGCATCTTCGATGCCCCAGCCGTCATCACAAATAGTCCCCCAGACACCACGGTAGTAAATCTCTACCCTCCCCTGGGAAGCCCTCGCACCCCCAACGAGTCGGAGGTCTCCCGAACCTTAAAGTGAACAAAGGAATGATTAGAGCCCAATAGTCATGTAACAGATTTTCTTCAAACTAGCACAAGTGAAAGAGGACATGTCAAAATGGTACTCCACATTCGAGAGGACACCGAGCATGTACTCTGATTTCCCTTTGAGGAACTTACAAGATCACAAGGGAGACTATACCAAGTATTCCGAAGTCTCTACACACTAGATACAGCCATTCTATGCTATGGTAACAGAAAGATGGAATGGGTATTCCAAGTTATCTAGTTCATTATTGAATATCGAAAGAATAGGATTGAAATGTATAGCCTTGTATCAAGGCAGCGCCTCCTCAAACGACTAGCAACCTAATCCCTTCATCGTTGGTACTGTAGCCTAATGAAGACCTTGCTGCACCGCCCAGGATGCACGTTGGCTCACAGCCTACTACACCCGGGCAGCCAAGGCAGCGGCGCCTACTTCCCTTACCACGCAGGTTACTGACTTTCACACATGAGTAGCATCGAATATTTGAGGAGACATGTTTTGGCGCTGACAGCACTGCGGGAAAAGCCCCCCTGGCTTTTCAATGGGACTCAAGCTCTCAATCTATCGATCTGAAGCTTCAACCAATGAGCCAACAGGCCCAAGTAATCGTTTTGGAACGCACAAAAACGGTTTTTTTAAATCTGTGAGCTTACGATACCTACCCCATATGTACTATGACACCCCACCACGACGCCATCGAACATCTGGCAACCCTATGACAGTAGTCAGGGCTGGCAACCTCGGTCTTTTCTTATATTGCCAGTTTAACGTTTGCCAGATGTTCAATGGTGCAGGGTGGGGTGCATAGTGCAATATGGGGTAAGTTAAGTAAGTGAAATAGATGCTCTCTTCATCAGATTGTGGTCCTCAATTGTGCATGATCTCGGGTCAGACACCCCTACCATAAACTTTCACATATTTGCATCTGTGTCTTAGGATGTGTTTGTGAAACACAGCTTGTTATTGATTATGAAACCTAGTGACCTGAACACAAATTTTTGGAGTACCGTGCATACTGATTGAGCATAGCTTTGCGTAGTGTTACGACTACCCACAGTAGCGTAAATGAAAGGCGTGGCCGCACAGTCTTCTCCCAAGACGGGATGCCGGTATATTTGCTGATCGTGTCGGTACATCCTGCGGACGTGGGGCCCACAGGCCCCTTCCCCCTCCCCCACCCCCCACCGCCAGTTCCATCGGGGATTGTTCCTGAGTGGGTAAATACACTAATTTACACAACTTGACGAGGGCCTGTTTCCCCGACAGTATATCTATTTCAAACTTATTTATGAAAATTCCTATGTTGAAGTTGAAAATTTTCAGCACCTATAGATTTTGTCTTACAGTATTTGCCGAGTTCAAAGCCAAGTTGGAGATAACTCTATTCCTTTTCCTACAAAGGATTACAATGGTGGCATTATAATTACTAGGCTATATGGGTAATATAGATATCTGTGGAATGTCCCTGAAAGAAAGTAATGATACATTCCATTGGGAAGGGGGGAACGTCCACAGCATATTTCTAATCAGAGTGCCTAATTGAATGGGATGCCACTGATTTCATTTTGTAGGGTTTCTTTCTTGAGAAAGAAAACAGGTTTCTAACTAGAGCACCAATGGTGCTGTAGCTCAAAACCACCAAATGTAACAAATGTGTTAAACGTTCAAGATCATGAGGCCAAGAAGGCAGTTTCAAACAATGGCCTATTGCGCCCCTGGTAACGACTTTAGACATTGATGTTCATAAGCCATGGATGTCAATAGCAGTCTATAAACACTGTTAATCAGTTTGTCAAGTCCATCAAAGAATAACCAATGGAGGGAGAAAAAGGAATTTCACACAGTGGCTATTGTGTCCCTTTAATGACCTATGACCTTGATCTTCACTGGCCCAAAGATGTCCCAAGGGCGATGAAACATGAGTCCAAGTTTGGCCTCATTTCATAGATGTGAGGCCCTACTGTTTTAATACTAATGAGTATATAATGGTGATCCCCAAAACCTGCCAACCCGCTGAAAAAGAGAACTTATGACACAGTTTCAAGAAAATCTTAATGACTTGTAGGAGATACATTTGGCAATTATACACATAATGGCTATATTGCCCATCAATGACCTGTGACCCTGCCCTAAAAAAAGTACATGGTGTAAATTCAACATTGTGTCCAAGTTCGGCGACATCCATCACCAGAATAACTGTTGGGAGGCAAAAAGGCAATTGTCGACACAATGGATAGATAGATAGAAGATAGAGTGACCGGCAGATTCCAATATCAAACCAGCATAGCTGTTTGAGCTAAAAATGAATCAGGCTTTCAAGCAGACCCAGTTGAAAAGTAGGAGGAAAGTAGGACCATTTTTTCCAAAAGTAAGGACAAAAGTAGGAATTTGAAGATGGAAAGTAGGATAAAATTAGGAGATGAGCAGGCTTCACAAATAGTTTTAGTATGCACTCACAGTTGTTCATGTTTCTATTTACGATTTCCATTCTTTGCACAAAACGAAACAAACATTCTTATAGGAGAAGCCTTCCTATGAAAGAACTGGGTATTTTGCATCAAGAGAGAATTCATTCCCAGTACAGAATATTAGCTATGCTGTGTCATAGTGCCCCCACACAGTTAGGGCCTCTTGAAGGTACAACCTGTTCGACTGAAATATCTGAATGCTTGGCTTGACCAACTGGGAACATTTTCTAAGGGTCAAGGGAATCAGTGCAGAGAAGAATGATACTTAACAAGATGGCCTCCTCCACCCCTTACAGCCATACGATCCACCCACTTTTATCATCAAACCATAATTTCAACAAGAATTTACAGGCGTCAAGGTTGAGATTCGAAAACTGATGGGAAATCATGGAGGTTTAAAAATTTCTTGGGATTAACTAGGGCGTAAAGGTGGGAAAACTGGTTAAAGACAAATGTACTTCATTTGCAACTGAGTTATAGTGTACAACAAAAATTCATCATGAGCCAAACAAACAACATACAGTAACAATAATAAATGGTGAACACTGAACCGTTTTTCCCACAGATAACAAACTTGTTTTTCAACTGACATAAACAGGCTGAGACCTGTTGAGTTCATGAGTCTGAAATGGTCAAAGAATCATTACTGGATTGGACGGTCACTCAGAAGCCGTGCAGGATAGCAGAGTAGCCATCCAGCATCCTCTTGTGCTCCCCATTAAGTTCTTGCTTTTCTTCAGATTGTTCTCAGGTTCTTTTAGTGACTCCATTTCTGGTTGCCACTTCCACAAGCCTTGACAACCCACGTGGGGATGACCTGGGGTATGTCTTGGCAGTTCTTTCAATCGCTTGAACACCATGCTTGGCCTTCTGTAGCGTGGGATGCAGTGATTCAAGGTCTTTCAGGATCTTTTCCAAGAGGGAGCCTGCTATAAACAAGGTACTCTGTGGCAGAAAATTCCTCATGTCTAAGGTTGGTCCCTTTTGCTGCTAGGCTGGACGTTTGTCAAGGCTCCTAGATGGAATTGCCAAGAACAACCTTTCATCGGACAGTTGGTTCTCCGGCTTGCTGACATTTAATGAGGCATCCTGCTGGTCTGTCTCCCACGCCTTCTGATTTAAGGAAGCGCTGCCATCAGCATCCGCACAGCTTGATGCCTAATCATGGAGGAAGGTGAAAAGCGGCTCTTCTATCTGGTCTAGACTCTCAACAAAGCATAGTGGGCCTCCCCACTAAGGGTTCTTCAGTTTCCGACAGATTCTCTGCATCCCTGCTGCAACTTCTCATACCCCACACCCTCCTCCCCTTCTCCCTGTCCCTCCTCTCCCTCACCCCGTCCTCCTTGCTCCCCTGTTCCTCCCTTACAACATCCTCCTATGTCTCTCCTATCCCTCCCTCCGTCCCATGGTCTCCTCTCATATTGAAGTAAATGGCACAAATGGACGGGTTACAGTTTATTATTTTAAGTTATTTGCATTTGACTGCCGAAGCTATCATAATATGCTACGTATGGTACGTGTATGGTATCTAAAACAAGGGTTTACCACATGGTCTCCTAGCTAATCATAAGGCAGCAGGCATTTCAAGGCTGCTTATCAGTGAATGTCGGAGCGTGAAGTTATATGTCAGAAGTGAAAAACATGGAATGATTGTGAACAAAAAATATGAAGCAAGTGTGGTTGGGTGGAAATTTTCAACTTTTACCTCTATGATTCCAAATCGAAAAGAGATTCTTAAGAATGAAAAGGTCTTCTGAATGAGCAACTGTACGGTAGAACGGTGGTGCCTTGTATGTTTAACGACAAATGATTAACATCATGCATGATTTTGCGACGTTATCATTGACCCCTGACGGTGATTTGAAAACAGCATTATGAACGCTTGTACAGTAGGTGCAGTGCAGAAACATATTTACTGGAGTAGAAATACTACGCGACCTGCATCTGACAAAACTTTGTGGAGGTCATGTGTAGAATTATATTATAAAGGAGATCGATTCGATCATTGGATAATTCACAACTCTTCCGTAGTACATGAAAGAGGGCACTGTGGGTTCACAGTGTAGTTTTCACTAGCTCATTGAGCCTCATTGTCTACTCACTGTAACAATGGGCAAGTGCTGCCTGACAACAGAATAAAGAGGGCCACAGTACATCTCTCTAGAATGTCCAAACATGGCAAGGGATGTCGATGCTTGAATAGAGAACCTGTTGCACAAGAGATGAATGTGCCTTCTTAAGTAGAAGTTCACCAAACCCTGATCCTCTGGATGCAAGCTGGGGAAAGAGTGAGAGATAATACACGGTTATATATATAAGAGGTCATGTCAATGATTTGTTTCAGTGACAAGTTACAGTACAGTAAAAATCACTGATACTTTCATGCAAACTCGGGGAAATTATTACTGCAGAGAGTGATAAGAATGTTATAATCCATGGTTTCAGGAGCTGAGAAGTCAGTAATGCCTCTGAAAGAATACTGTTAAAAATGGAGGTATTGGATGCCTCCTTCCTCTAGTGACAGAAACAGGGTACATTACAGTCAATCCCGATCTTTTGGATGCAAACTCTGGGAAATATGTACCGCAACAAAGAGAGTTGATAGATTTATATCCATTGTTGCAGGAGATAATACATGTGGTAATAAATGGGAATACAGGCGATTTCATTCTCTAGCTTTTCAATGCTAGATAAATGCATGGAAATCAACATTTTACAAATTAATGTTCAACTTCATAATATATATTTTTCTTGGAATGTGCCTGTAAGCCACCACCAGGTCTACAGACAATCCCATTTGTGTTACACCCAAAGTAAAGTCTGCCATAGGCTACCGCCGAATGAAATAGACCTCTGATGTTTGGCACCTTTGAGAGGTAGGACCAGAGGAGTCCTCTATTTAAAGTTCGGGTTATGTCCAGTACATTGTTAGTGTAGCCGACTGCATTCAAAACCTTGCATGTAGCAAGCAATACGTCAGCAGTGTTAAATTTGGCCGAAATTTGTTAAATAGTACAGGTTAAATTTTCATACATAAGACTCGAGGACTCGGACACTGGCGCAGACATGGACTCGGAAGCCAAGACTCAGACCAGTTTATGACAAGGCATCTCAATTAATATGTATGTACCCAAAGAACGATTATTTAGTTAAGAAAAAGGATCAGACACTCATTGAGTCATCATTCCCCACATGGTCTTTGGCAGGTGATGATTACCAAATACCACTTTACCGGAACCAGTCAGAATCTCCAGAACTAGCCATCCACTTGAAGTTGTTGTCTGTGTTACCAGTTGCCACTTTAAAGATAAATATTCATGCAGAAGTTGAAACAGGAAAGGTGGTCGGTTAAGCGCTGTCACACTTGTGCGATCGAACGATAAATTCAACAGCTAGAGTGTGTACAATTGTTGTGATAAAAGTTTTGTACGATATTTTATCGGATGTCTCGGCGCTAACATAAACGGAGAAAATGGTGGATTTTAGTTAAAAAAAGCACAAGTTTTCCCTTTTTGCTTCGGCAGTTGAATAGCCTGGGCAGCAGCATTTTGTCCACAGAATTTCTCATGAGTCACGATCCATTTTGCCCCCAAATAACACAACAATCATGAGAGCGCATGCCTGGAAGGCACTAGCTGCATCCACCCGCGCTTCCAACCACCAAACATAGGGCATCCCCTATAAACTCTGCGAATGGTACCTGCGCAGCTTTATTATGTTCTATTTAGACTCTAAAAAAGCTACGCCCACATGAGCTACTTGGCGCCCCGGCGGACGGCCCTACCCGCGCAGACTGTAAGCACAATTGACGACACAAATCGGGCAGCTGACTTCACTATCCCCGCCTACCCTTCTGTTGGACACCCAGTCCTATTTAGAATGGTATCCAAGAAACGGCAAAGTGAGGTAGCCAAAGAGCATTCAGTCAATCGCAGTCAATTCAGTCAATTGAGCTGAAAATTAAGCTGGTTACTATGATCAGGGGACAGCATGTAAAAATAATACCTATGGCTTCACCTGTTCCCCTTTATTTCATCACTGCCTTACGGACATATGAATAATATTACTTGGCTTTAGTATAAACAATATTCCCCAAACTATAGCTTATTCCGTTGCCTTCTTTGTTTCTTTCCGCCTTCTTTCTTCACATGAGGGTTTATAGGGTGAAGTTCCCGTAAATACGTCAGGCTGTGGATCACCCTCCTCTGGGGAACTCCCTCCTACCTACCCTGCCCCCCTCTCAAACATCCACAACACCCTCTAACCCTGGCCAATCACACCAACCGCATATCTCCTGCCTTTGCATGTCACATGATACTTGGTGGGCGGCCAACGCAAAATGACCTCCCCATTACCTCACTGGCAGGCTAGCTTTGTAGACATTATGGGGAGGGCATATGGATTTGAACTCAATAACATGGTTCGTAGGTCCCTGCTAGTGGCAAATAGGGCCGACAAGCTCATCAGCGGCCAATGTTCTTACACAGATAATCACTGCCCAAAACATTCATCAAAAAACCCCTGATTTTATCACTAAAACCCACTTTTCATGCAGACTTCCCCCCAAATTCTCAATATCCGTTTGGCATTCCATACTCTTTTGCAAATGATTGCGCAGTTTTCCACTGCATTGTTGGCAATTTATCGCATCAATAAATTTCTTGTACGATAAAGTTGGATTAAAAAATTTTCGTTTTGGCACATGTGTTAACACTCCTATTGGAAATAACACTTTTTTGACCTCGACATCCGATATATTTATCGTATCGTTTCGCACAAGTGTGAACAGCCCTTTCGCTCTAATGCGTAAACAAAAAAAAACAGCCTAGGTCCGAGCCCTATTAAAGGCAAGCCTCGATTGTGAACGCCTAGGGCTAGGCCTAGCCTAGTCCAAGTATCAGAAAAATTTTACTGTAGTCACACTTACCAGTTGAAGGTGACGCAATCCGTCACCTAATGCCTTCAACTCTCTCCCTTCCGATTACAACATCCCTCTATAAACCTTCAAAACATCATTCAAGAAACATTCCAATCACTACAATGTTAAATTTCATTAGTAAAAGTTGATACTTACAACCTAATTTTTTGAGACGGTAATAATTGGAGAAAATCACCACCTGTTTTTCCCCATCCTGTCTGTTTTGAAACATGTTTGTGGACAGAAGTGTTGCCACTCAGGGCTCATTTTGGCGATCCTATTATTTATCTTGGGCACATGCAGGACATTACTACAGAAAATCTGCATGATTATTTATATCTTAGAGTGGCAACTCATAACCCAGACCACAACTGAACTGTTGAAGGCCGTTATGGAGATACCTGACTGATTTGGGGGAAATATTGGTAATTCTCACCTCCAAGACCATACAATATGGGGAATGAATAAGTCCAAACCTTTTCTTTAACTACAATAATTGGTCTTTGGTATATTAATTTGAGAATGCAGCTTGTCAGACATCCTAAGTTGAAACAAAGTTGGTCGCTTAGCGTAGTCTAAAACAAGCCTAGGCCTCGAGTTGTGAACGCAGCTTTAGTACAGTATGCTGGGGTAACCCTCGATCTCGCACTTAAGCCTATCAACAGCGTACTTTTTTGATCAGCCGCTCATGAATTTCAGAAGCTGATTAATGTGATTAAGATTGTTTTACCTTCATAATGCTCCCACCCCTCCTCTATTGGTCTGTACTCAATGTGCAAAGTTACAGCCTATTTCCGACCCACCCCATTTTCCAAGAAGGGTATTACATCTAACCCTAGAATACAGACCATTCGTTGACATGCCGTTCTGCTGTAACTATTAAACATGTCCATCGACAGCCACCTATGAACGCATTTTGAGCCAATGGGATATCCTCTCTTACACCCGCTGCTTTCAGGAAGGGCCGTTCATGCGAAACCCAACTTATAACTACTTTTCATACCTTTCGAGAAATTATACATCATATAACTACCGACCTAGCCTCCCTAGACTTCAGTAAGCTTTTGATTTGTTTCCACATCGCCCCCCCCCTACTGAAACTTGATTTTAATGGAATCGAAGCAAAACTCTCAACTGGATAAAATCCTCCCCTCACAGACTTCGACTCAAACGTTTTATCGTCACTGGAAGTCATCACCATGGAAACCCAGTAACTCAGTGGTGTACCCAAGGCAAACAGTTCTTGGCCCCCACCTCTTCATCCTTTAGATTAATGACCTGGCCTGATTGTATCAATCCAGAACCAGCCTGCGATTTTTATCGCGATGACGTATTATGTAAAGGCCCTACTTCCACGCTACGGGAAGATAATGGAAAATTTCAAAGTGAAATCAACAACCTGCCACGGCTAAGGAATGGGAGATGAAGTTTACTGCCTCTAATGTAAGACAATGAGGATTTCTAGAGAGCGCTGTCCTGGTAACACCAAATATTCTATGCTTGGAGAAACCCTTGAGGAGGTCAAAGAAGACAATACCTAGGTATTATCCTCCAAAACAACCTGAAGTGGGACAGCCAGACCAACGTGGCAGCATCCAAAGCAACCAAAGCTCTAAATTTCGTTCAGCGTAATTTCAACCACTGCTCACGGAAGGTAAAAGAGAACCTCTACACAACTATAGTCCAGTCACACCTAGAGTATGCTTCCCCAGCATGGAACCCAGGTACGAAGACCAATTAAGTATTTTACAGAGAGTACAACGACGTGCAGCTAAATTTGTGACTGGCGATTATGCCTCCAAGTCGTCAGTTACTGACATGTTGGCCGACCTGAACTGGGAATACAGTTGAAGAGAGACGTCTCAACAAAGACTAACAACATTTTTTAAAAATTATTCATGGAGAATTTGACATTGACGCAAACCGCTACATCAAGACCAAAAAACAGCAGATCTAGATGCACAAACTCGAAGCAATACGAAGTCTTACACCACACCTCAACGCAACACATTCAATCCTTTTTTGTTGAATCTGTGAAGAAATGGAATTCCCTCCCGGAAGCCACCCTTAGTGCTACCTCTTCTGATGCCTTAGAACCGCCTAAAACAGCAAAATACCCCAACTCTATTAACCACACCTGCTCTAGTCAAGACCTAGCCTATAGTGAAGCCCTCCAGTTATATCCCTAGTTGAGTTTTCGGAGGTGGAATCTACAAGGTACAAGGTACCTGTTTTGCTGAAAACTAAATATGTCAAGTGTACCCGTCGAGGGCGCACTGTACTGTGTTTGTGGAGGTATGCAAAATGGAATGCGCGTAGGTGTGAATTCTTGAACGATTGTTGTCCGCGGTTGCAAGGAGGAAACCAAATAAGGAGTAAATTAATAACACTTTACGGACAGCTTATTTTGCACAAAGCATTACGATTTATTTGCTAATTTCTTAGCATATTTTCAAAGTGATACGTAGGTATCATAATTCAAGGTGCGTCAGTCGACGGGTGATGCGCAGTGGGAGGACCCCACGTCCTAAAGCCTGTGATATACTAGTAGTAGTACAGGTAAAACCCTGCGAGTGCAGGCTAGGCTTAGTACTTGCGTGGAATATGATTGAAAGATTAATTTACTGTTCCACGGTCTTTGCAGTCGGAGTTTAGAGGAGCTCCACTAACTGTTTGTCAAGCCTCCGATGACGGGAAAGTGGTATGAACTGCAAAAGTAACGAAAAATCCCAATGCTTCAGTTTCGAAGTGTCCTCACTCCTTGAGTTGTTGTTTGCGATTTGCTTTCCCTAGAGAGACTAGTTTGAAAGCTGATATAAAACAATTATAATATTGTCATTTCAGGCAGTAGAGTAAACATTTCCGTCAGTTCATCACGTCAAACTTACAACTGACCGATAGAGTCACGGTAGAGCCTTCTATCTATCCTAAAAATTCGAAACAAGCTTCTGAATATAACTCACTGATGGGGAAAAACCCCCTTTGACCTTCGTGGAAATTACATTCTCGTCGCTGTGCCAGCCTGCATTATTTTTCCTCGGAGTATTTGTTCCATGATTTGTTCGCGCTACTGTTTGTTAGCAACAAAATGCTCAGAAATTCGTACCATTGGTTGGAAAAATTAAGCTTTAAGGTTGATGAAAAGTGAATATTATTGTAATTTATAGGAGGATAGATGACGAGGATAGATGACTATTAACTCCAGAGATAATATAAAATGAGTAATACTATCCGAAAAAGAGCTTCCAGAATTACAACAAAAAAACTTCTTCATCACAAGATCATTGCCCGTTGAAAATAAATATGCGACTGGTGTGTAATTGTTGTTTCGTGGAAAAGATCCGTAAGTGCTAAAAATAACCTTCGAAAAGCGCTTTTCATTCACAGAAGTCATATTATTACCGGAAGTCGGGTGTCATGATGCACTGCACCGAAAAGGTTGCCAATAAAACCACCGGAACAGAATAGGGCAACTTCGAACATACTTGATGGGGGGGGGGGGGGGCAGGGGCCGCTTCATTGCCGGTCCCAGGGCCCGGTGATCTCTTAAGTAGACGGCCTGGTTCAACGTGACTGCTCACCAACTGTACTTATTGCAAATATCCTGTAGCAAACCCAAGTAAACCCCAGGAAGTTCACAGATGTTGGGGGGGGGGGGGGTGGGCCGGGGGGAAACAGTCTCGAATATTGGTGGGGACATGTCCCCCCCCCCCCCCCCCCCGTCACCCCGGTTTTGGCGCCCATGAGGCTGGATTTTTCCATAGTCTCTATGTGCACCGTCAGTGATTTTTGCATTTTCTATAAACGTGACCCTAATTCCAAACCTAAGCGGTGTTCCATTCACGCGGCGCGGGCGGCGTCAAATCGCTTCACCGTTATTTCATGGAGCCCGTTTTCATGCCCGCGGGCTGGCTGGCGGCGGGCGTTTTCTTTCTTCTCGAATCGTCATGATGCGATTTTTTCCGCCCGCCCGCGTGCTCATTCTAATCGATTTCCGGGGATTTCCCTGCAATCTTACTGGCTTGTAGCCCGATAGTACAGAGTAGAGAACAAAGTTATGTTCAAATCATGTTCCAATCACACTCCTGTTTCAACACTGGTAATGAGATCTTATCAAATTCTCTCCATTTTTAACGGCGGACACCTATTTGAACACATATTCGCATGTTTGAACCATTGACGGGTCAAGTTTATGCTAATTAAATCTCCAAAAACCTGGCAATTGTGAAGTTAATTGTATTAATTAATCATTTGTATTTTAGGCGCTATCGTTGATATTTAGAACAATGGTCCTAAGAACTTGACACCGGTTTAGGTTTAAACACTATAGTATGCCTATGCGTCCGGTGTTGAGAATAATAATAATAATGATAATAATAATAATAATAATGACAAAAATAATAGTAGGCTACACGGTTCTTA
Organism: Sclerodactyla briareus; assembly: GCA_026419785.1. NCBI lineage: Eukaryota > Metazoa > Echinodermata > Holothuroidea > Dendrochirotida > Sclerodactylidae > Sclerodactyla > Sclerodactyla briareus. The sequence continues at coordinate 177,049 of JAODTK010005694.1, forward strand.
TATAGCGACATATAAACACTAAAGGTAAGAAGAGGTGCGTGATTTCGAGAAAACGCCCGCCCGCCCGCCCGCCCGCGTGCATGGAAACACGGCTTAATGCCTTGTTCTCACAAACGATTGCGATTGATTAAATTGAACAAAAAACATGCTATCACAATGAAGGTCAAGGGTGACGAAATATGACTGTGACTTAGCATGTTTCACACTTTGCGATACGATATGATACGATACGATAAATTTATCGGATGGAGTGTTCACACTTGTGCGATAAAAATGTCGTAGTAATTTATCGGACGTCTCGACGCCTAACACGCCGGAGAAAGTGGTGGGATTTTAGTTGAGAAAGCACAAGTTTCCTCCTCCTGTCGCTTCAGGCGGTGAATAGCTTGGCGGCAGAATTTTTAAATACCAAGAATTTTAATTTCAAAGCAATTCGAAGCTTTAATTTGTCTCTCTCCCAGCAGTGGCGTCGCCCCAAGAGGAGGGGGGGGGGGGAAGGTGGGGGGAGTGCCCCCCTCGAAAACCTTGTCCCCCCCCCCTGTGCTGCCCCCCGTGTGCCCCCCAATGAGATATTTGTGATTTTCGAAAAAATATTCTGTAGTCAGTATTCGACTACCAGTTTGAAATAGATCTGGCAAAACACAAAAAAATATCACAAGAAAGGCAGTAATTGTGCCAAATTCGCACCGAATGCGATAAAAAAAGTGAAAAGTTTCGCGCTTCGCGCGTGTACTAGTGGTGGATTTTGTCTCGTCGCCTTCCCGTCATCTCCACATGGAAATTTCTAGCTCACTGGCCCCTAACTCATACATATTTGAGGTGAAATACTGAAGGATACAACAACATTCTCATCGACCTTGAAAACTACAGTCAACCTCTTCCAGCCTCGTCCGTTTACAGGGCGTAAATACACAATCTTCCAAGGGGGTGTGAACTTTTGGGGTAGGTGGCCGAACTTTCCGTAGGTGGCTTCTGTAAAAGGTCCATTTGTTACAGTTTTTATGGAATTCTTCGTTCACGAACATCCATTTTCGGGGGTCTATTCAAGGTTCGCTCAAAAATCGGCTCTGGCCGCTCAGAGACCTACTTTTTGCCGCTACGGGACCGACTTTCAATATCTCAGGGGGGCGTCACACCCTACACCCCCCCCTAATATCACGCCTGTCCGTTCCTCCTCCCTCGACCACGCGCGATTTGGGAAAGCCAGTAGCTATAGGCATCAGACGGCTCAATTTTCCAACGCATGGTTTTTTCTTCCAGGTAACTGCTACTGACGTCATATCGTGGTTGGGACAGTAGAGGCTGAAGATAGATCATGTCCCAGGTTTGAAAAAGCTTTGGTACATTGCAGCCTGAAAGCTCGGTCTTTCTTTGAGAGGTCATTTCCGGCAATCTGAGGGGCTTGTGCACCCAAAGATTTCTTGGACGCTCCGCGCCAACCTATGGTGGCGCTCCGCTTAGATAGTAGTTTTGTGCCCCCTCAAAATATCTGTGCCTCCTTGTGCTCCCCCCCCCCCCCCCTCCAGTTTGAAATGTCTGGTGACGCCACTTTTCTTCTCAGTACTTGTAGGAGGCGTGAATTAGTGCTTATCGACCCATTTGAATCATACAACGCAGTTTACAGCCTTTTTCTCTTGACTGGAGACATCACGCGCAATAGGGGCACCTAATTAAACCATTTCCTGGACATTACTGACTTCCATTCCATACATTATTTTCTCACCATTCATTCTGGCCTAAAACACAATCAATCATGGGGACGCGCATGGCCTGGAAGCAATTAGCTTCATCCCCCGCCGCTTCAATCACCAGCCTCCTCAGAGCATTGACCATGCTGACCTGTCCCTTCCCCCTAGCTCCCCGAGGTACCCGCGCATCTGCGCCAAACCATGAGGTACTTGGCCGCCCCGGCGGACGGCCCTAACCCAAAGGGTCTCGTGGAGACAGAACCGTGTCCGAGGATCGTCCACCGGGAGGCGCGCCATACGCCCAAAGGAGCGCAATTGATGATCACGAATCAGGCAGCTGACCTCACCATCCCCGCCTACCCTTTCTTTGAACACCCAGTCGTAATTAGCATCGGTTATCCAGAACAATGCGAAGTGAGGTAACCAGGAAACCCTCCTTCTCCGCCTCAGTTAACAGTGAGCATTTACGCTCACTAGAATATAGGAAGACTGGAAGTTACAACGAGCGGAAAATTGGAGCTTGGTTTCCTCACTGACCACAATTAACTTGGCTTATATCGAGCATTATACCCCCCTCCTTATAACTTATTTCCGTTGTCTTCTTCGTTTCTTTTCCAGCCTCTTTCTTCACCTGAGGGTAAGGGTGGAGTTCCCGTCAAGACGTCAGGCTGTGGATCGGCCCCTCTGGGAAACTCCCTCCTACCCTGTCCCGCTCTCGAACATCACAACCTCCCTACCCGGCCACTTACTACCAACCGCATATCACCTCCTTTGCATGTCACATGATACTTGGACGCCGACGCAACATGACCCTCCCCATACCTCACTGGGAGGGCATCATGAATTCGAACTAAACCAGAAAGCCAGAAGGCTTCGTAATTCCTGGACTCTTTCTGAAAACCTTGCCTGACACAAGGCAAATGGGAGATTGTACCAGCGATCGTTATGGGAAACATACATCTGTCAAATTTTCCATTTTTCCAACCAACCAATAGGGTTCCTATATTCTTGATAAGATAGCTACACACTAGTTCGAGGATTTCAGACTTTGACCTCTGGTGACCTCAGATGACCAGGTGAAACAAAAGGGGTCAATAACTCATCATCAGGAACACACATACCAAGTATGAGCTTCCTATCCATCGTGGGGTCGAGGTTAATCGTGCTCACAAGCCAAAATTAGCCAAATTATTAACTTTTCACAAATTTTCTATTTTCGACCGAAATCACCCCGACCTCTCCCAAAAAACAATAGGGTTCCTGTATCCCCAAGGAGCTACACACCAAATTGAACCCGATCAAACCAACCATTCTGGATTTACCGTGTTCACAAGGTTTTCAGACTTTGACCTCTGTGACCTCAGATGACCTCTGACCTGACCCCAAAACATAGAGTTCATTTACTCATCTTGGGGAACACACATACCAAGTATGAGCTTTATCCATCCATGTGGGGTCGAGTTATCGTGTTCACAAGCCAGCGTCACATACACACATACACACATACATACACACACACTGTCATGACTGCATAGATTCCTCTGTCTCGTCAAGGATCAAAAAAAGGGTTTCGTAGCATCTGCATGGCGGCAAATAGGGCCGCAAAAGCTCAATCAGAGGCCAATGTCTTCCCCGGAACGTCACTACCTAATACATTAATCAAAACCACCCGATTTTATCACTAAAACCCACTTTCACGCCAAACTTTCCCCAATGGCCTGTTTGGCGTTCCATACTCTTTGCAGAATTGCGCAAGTTTATCACTGCATTGCGCAATTAATCGCATCCGATAAAATTATCGTATGAAAAAGTTGCAAAATTTTCAACTTGACGTCCGATAAATTTATCGTATCGTATCCCGCACAGGTGTGAACACTCGAATCCTTTATCGCACAAGTGTGAATACTCCATCCGATAAATTTATCGTATCGTATGGTATCGTATCGCACAAGTGTGAATACTCCATCCGATAAATTTATCGTATCGTATGGTATCGTATCGCACAAGTGTGAACAGCGCTAAATGGACGGATACATTCGATATTTGTCTGTTGTTTTTTTTTTTTGTTTTTTTTTTTGTTTTTTTTGTGGGGAAGGGGATCCAGTACCCACTATCCTACACTACCCTTTCTACCAGCAATAAAAGAAAAACGCTCCGAACTATGGACAGCAACCGACTGTTCATCTTTCCCCCTTGTTATTTTGTAACTCTCCAATATAGCAATATGCCAGAACATTTAAGAACATGAACGTGAAAGAACAGATAATCTGTCACTAATTTGACTTATTTTTAGCAATGGTAATCCCATTCGATCCGTCGTCGAGTCCTGCATGTGCTTCCTCTCTGTCAGGTCTGGCAGACCCTCTCGCTTTGAGTCTTGCACACCTTTCCCCGTCAGGTATCGCAATATCAAAACGTTATCCGATCCCTTCCATTGATCGAGAACAGTGTGATGCCAGTTTCGTATCACGCTCGAATAATTCCCGAACATGTATCTCGATCTAGTCCCTGGAGACGTTCGCCGTAAGGAATTTCCCATTTCCCAATGACACCCAGTTTTCTCTTCTTCAAAATGTCGCCTGTGGTCTCATACCTGTCTGAAAGGGTAAACCGACTTTTGGTTGTTCCCGGGTCCCTTTCGTTTTCCCTCACATAGATTGCTCCCCTTTCGTTCATTTTCTGTTTCTTCCAACCACCAGTTAATTGCGATGTCTTATTCCATTGGTTACTCTCCCCCATTCTTCCAAGTGTTTGCATTGCTGCCATCATGAAATCCGCTCTGTCCAATGATCAGATCCAAAATAAATTGAGTCTGTTCTCATTATGGAGATCAAAAGTAGCCTTGTCTACCTTCTTCACTGGACGGAATAGGAATAAAGTACGTCCGCTCGCCCATCGATAGTTCAGATCAGGAATGAGCAGAGCCGTTCGCATTAGATTGGATATGCACCCTCGCCCTATCGGCATACTTGATCTACGTCTGTTCGCTTCGACAGTCAGATCAGAAATGAATCGCGATGGCCTTTAAACGGAGATTAACGATTCATTCGGCTAACTTTACTGCTAGAGACATAACATCGTACCTTTCGAGTTAGGCTTTTACGTGATCCATATTCTCCATCTTGTCGAAGACATCCCTTACATCTTTCACGAGTCTGTCGAAGTTCAACTTGAACGTTTGAGCTTTTCCAGCTTTTTCCAGACGTTTTGATGTATAATACGTTGATGGTTTCCATGTTCCATTCCACGGCATTTTTCAACGCGACGATCCTCATATCGTAAAGATACTCATTGCAAGTAATCATTGCACGATAACATGCTTTCAACCTTGCCACCACCTATCGTTTGACGTTTCCCCACCTAGAGTTTAAAGTCTCTTCGATGCGCTTACGTTTCAGTACACCTTTTCAACACGCCCTAATCTATATGATCGACATGATTCTCTCCAGAGTGTCATCGTAAGTGAATGATCTTCCGATGCGTTTGCAAAGTCACAAGTTCAGTCCCTTCAAAAATTCTTTGATGACTCTTGTAACATCTGATCGGTTGATGAAGCCCAGTAAGTCACTCCATGACATTGGTCCCTAGGAAGTCCGTGAAATTAATCACGCAGGGGTAATGCCTCTGACCAGGGTGATCGATTTCACATCCATAGCAGTTCAGAATGTTGAATTGTTCTAAGTTCCTTCGATAAGGTCGATGAGTACGCATTGCTTGCTTGCTTGCAAATACGTCCTCACTCTTCGATGCCATGATCGCAAATGAATGACCCGGTTTTAGTTCCGGTCCGAATAAGTCCTCGGAGTTTGCGTACAAGGTAAAACATGCCACATTCTTCGAGGTTTTCGGGGAGAGCCTCTACGCGGTAGAGGGTATAATTATCTGGGTATAGCATGGCTATGAGAACGTTGACATCTTAAGTACAAGTTCTACCCGTCTGGGGGATATCCGTATATACTGGTAGTTTTTCGCCCTCTATACTCTCGCGTCACTTCATCGATCAATCTGAAGCTTTTCTCCATCTCTTTAACTTCACTTGTTATTTCGCGAGAGCTCTCCCATGCCTAGCTTCGTCGTAACCTCTCCTAGTTCCGAAATTAGGACGAATGTCATCGTTTTCTATATCCGAACTCATCATGTATGGATTGTCTATGTCTATTGCCAAACGAGTACCCATATGGGTAGCCCGTTATATAGTCATCTCGGATGACTCATTTATCGTTAACGATTTGGTAAGTTCTTTGGTCGTCTCGCAATTTTTTTTCCAATGTGCTCTCCCACGATGTCGTTCTCATTTCGAACGACAATGCTCTTGTTTTCCTCGGCTGTTGGATCAAAGCCTCACACCATCTCGTTAATCAACTCAACTGCTCTGTGTGATAAGTTCTCCTGAGGTTTTCTTATCATGCCCAGGTTCTGGCACTTTTCCCATCAACACACATAAAATGGAATAGATGATATATAAAATTGAACCAATTCATTAATTAGTTACGCACCTCCTTGATGATGCAAAAATGTAACAATATTTCAATTCATACTTTTCACGACCGGTCGTCAACTTATTTAATCTTAACCATACATTGAGCTCAACACTGGCTCCTTCACTTAAATTATGTCATTCCATCACACCATATATGAGAAATATACGAGTGTTCATAACTGAAATATGTCAAAAGTGCAGGTGTTAGGGGTTGGAACGATACCAGCATAAACCGTACGGCACACCAGAGAACCCTTCCCGGCGTCTCCAGCATCAGAAACAGCAGAGCCGGCTGGCCGTTCCCCATCAACCCCAAGAGTAAAGAGCTCCAGGCTCCGGGAAAAGGGTAGACTGCAGGCAAATAACAGAAATTTTCCTAGAATTGTATAAATATTCCCATATGTATGAACTCCATATCAAGGCAAACGTTACATGGTTCCTATTTTTCATCAAAGACAAAATTCTCTCTTTGCTCCATATAAACGTCGTGAGTGGGAACTCGCAAACGGCTATCTTGCAACGATTTTGACTCGCCAACTACTTGGATGTTCTACCCAACCAAATTCACCACTGACTAAGAAAAATACCGTCACGTGACCAATTACAATCGCTCTCTCAATGACTCCCATTACATTTCACCACACTATCATGCTATTTCCCGTAACCATAATATCGAACCCAAGATGTCATCTATTATCCACACTAACCCCCCTTTCAATTCCAGTTTAATTTGAATACTCCAAGCACAACCACAAGTCCCTCATTCATGCCTCAAATCTACGGCTCAATTATTTCTAATACCATACATATTGCTTTAAGAATACAATTACACCAGTTGCATGAAACGTCCAATCTCACCTCGGGACCCCTAAAAAATATCAAAGCTAACTTACGTGATGAATAATGACTACTGTCCCCTCATCGTCCAGCAGCGTCCGTGTCGACGACCCCTTCTCTCTAGTCCACACTAATAGACGAAACACCCGACGTCTAACCAGGACTCCCAAAAACTGGCCGACAATTGTACTATTTTTCTCTGAACAGGCGGCATTTCCAGTACAACAGACCCTATGCCCCTTCTCTCAGACCACACCCGACGCGCTTACGACAACGGCTGGACAAGCAGTGCCCCACCTAAACCTCCCTCACGTATCTTCCAGCTCCAAAATTGGAACCATCGCCCCATTTGTATAGTTATGCTAAGTCTAATCCCTCATTCAATATAGCTATCACGCTCCGCGCAGGATAATGCATTCCTCTACCTATCGTCCAATTGAAGCTATATCCCATACGCCCCAAACGGTACCCTCACCTTGACCTCCAGTCAACCGCCGACCGTGTGCGTTATAGCCGATTCAGTCGTTTTTAAAGAAAAATCATTACACTCTTCTACTTTCGCCGACAGGATGATACTGTTCACTCTACAGTTTTGCGATCTGGTCCCACTCTTTGTAAACTTCGTTGGCGTAGTTCGGTGGACCCTCGGCGACGAATCTCGCGTCCTTTAATCTTAATCTTTGTCTAATCATCCGTCATGTCTCAAAAATATCGTCCGATCAGTGGATCGTTCCCGCCTGTTCGTGTAATGTAGAGTTATTGAATCCGTATCAGAGTAAAGTACGCGATCGTCGAGGTTCCTCTAGATATGAATATAAGTTTAGTCGAGCTTGGGCCGTCGTGGTGGCGATGGAATGTCCTTTTTTTGGGGCCACAGTAAACGAATTCTTCTTAATCTTCTTTATCTAAGTCACTTACACATCGTCGATTCTTGTTCGGTGACTTGTTTGTGGTATCCGACACTATCGCAAATAATTCACACATAACTCCTTCGCAATTTTTCCCCAAACCGATGTGTGCATTAATTTGGGACAGCATCACTGGCCAACCATCTGCTTCCTCTTCTATTTTGAGGAACGTGTTGAGTAATTCACAAATAGCCATCCTTCTCGCGATTTGGGTTGATATTGTGTATGTTCCTCAGTATGCCATGCCTCATAGATTTCCGGAAATCATGCGCCCATTTCCTCCGCTTTCTTCAATTCTAATATAACCTACGTTCCATCGATATCTCTTTCAATATCGGTGGATTGACACGGTCCCCGGTCTTAATGTTCGGCAAATGTGATGTGAATTAATGGGAATATCAGTTTTAGTTTTTGAACAGTACCGGTTAATTCAGGAGAATAGATTCGAAGGCGGCAGTACACGAAACTTCGTTTTGTCCCAAGCTTCGAAGTTTTCAGTGATGATCACGGGGTGACCGATAGGATAGAGTCCGTACTATTGACCCATGGATAAAGCGAACTGACATCGATGTATTTTATTTCTTCCTCCAGTTCGGCTTTTCAATAATAGATGCGCGTAGCATCGTCCTGCCACCAAGACAACATCTCTAGGCCTCGTTGAGGTGGTCTATATTCAACAGTGTCCACGAAAGCTTTCATCTCCCTATCCTTTTCCAACATTTGATCGTACTGACACTTCCATATCCTCCACACGTCCAAGCTGAAGGTTGTAAGGGAGAGGGGAAGCAGACAGATGCAAACAGTATATAAGTGCATGCTACCATCAAACCTGGGAACAGTAATCCATCTGGGGGCGAATCTTGTGCTTTATAGACCCTCAACGATGAACAGGCTCAGAGTAAATTTCGAGAGCGGAAAAACAACCACGGTTTCGAAATCAAGGCCAAGGTCGGAACTTTTAAAATGAACGCTTTCGAGATATGAGAGCGTTTCTGTCTTCCTGGAATTGATTGAAAGAGTATCACAACAACCCCCACTGGCTAACGATATAGGCGGATCTGGTTGAGGAAGCCAGCAATGTTTGCCTGCGCTTGGTGAGACAATTAAAAGGGTGATTGGAACAGTCGAACGGCTAGTGTCATCAGCAAAAGGAGGCACTGGCGGGAGCTGCATAGAGACGCATTGATGAAGATGAAGAAGCATAATTGGAGAAATGAAGATCCTTGGAGGTGAGGCGTTGTCAAACCTGCAGAAGAATCTTGATTGAAATGGAAGACATGTCATATTTGATAGGTAAAGTGAGATGCGCATGGCTCAGCACCAATCCAAAAGTGGGCAGAACGGGAACAAACTCGAACATGCAGCAGGACCTCCGGATGCCCCCCAAAAAACCGGGCAATCGTCTTTTGACTGGCACTCGTCTCTCTTCCACCGTTTTGACATGTGGAATACGGGGACCATGCCATATGGTTTGATCCATTCTAACCACTGTAAGGCTTTTGATTATTTGTTTGGTAGCCATCGTTGGGGTACCGCACCGATCTTAATTTTCTTTGAGAAATTTCTTTCAAATATACTCGCTGACACACTTGGCGATTGTCATGGCCCCCGCAAATGGATCCATTCCCACACATTTGAAAACCATCTGCGAACACCAAAATCATACACCCGGAGTATCTCGACATCTGCAACGCAGTAGGCTTTTTCATCTCTTGCTCTGGCTTAGAGGGTATAAAGTGTGCGTCCCTGGCCATGGGCCGAATAAGTTTTCGTTCTCTTTGGATATTGACGATGTACGAAAATACCCTTTTCCTCCTTTTAACGCTACACGTCTTGGAAAACTTGGATAGCGCAATTGGAATGAGATCGCAGGAATCTTTATCCTTTCCGTGTATTCCTCAGCAGGCTCGTAGTCCAACATGTAAATATTTGTTGGCCAGCGGTGATAGCGGCGATGGGTCATGCCCCTGCTTTGAAAGTAATAATGCCACGATGAAATGGACGTCAGAAATAACCCTTTCAAATGATGTGCGATGAAGCCTTTGAATATTACCTGCTTATCCCTACCTGCGTAACGACGCGCCAACCATCACCTCATGCAATTTCTCAACAAGACTTCATGAGCCACAGCTAGTTGGGAAAATGTTGACCGGTTTCATTTTGATTTAGATTTCAAATCCAAGGAAACGTAGAGCGGTGACTCGTTTCCTCATTTCCCGTTCTAGACTGCATAAAGCACAGATGATATCTTGGTCGATCTTTCTGACAGGCTTTACAATAGAATATTCTACACGTGTTTTTTTCTTTTTCTTTCCGACAAGCTTGCCATTCGATCAGGTGACTGTAAAGGGACGGGTCCTTGTCGGGTCTGGACATTTCGTACAGAAATATGTTCGCTCGAGGATTCCAGCCATGCTGGTGTATGGTTATGAAAGTTATTCTCGTGGTAAAAAAAACAATGGAACTCCACCTTTATTAATCCTTTAGGCGGCCTCTTATAACCCCCGAAGTTTTCTAGTCTCGTCCGGTTGCAGCTCCTTTAGAGAATATTCTCCAATTCACGTGGTAAGCGACATCCATCACGATGGCTCTTGCCGTCATTAGGAATTCTTGATCCTGATGAGACGCCTTGTGACCGCTGTTGACTTCTTCACAGTCAATGCGGATGATTGCAACTCTATCATCGTCAATCGTTAATATTCAATCATTGGACTTGCATGACGGAATTCGATTATGGCCAGTATAACATCGGCTCATCTGATCACTCGCATCACAGGTACATACTAGGTTTTTTTCCAGAGCAGGTGTTCGATTTTCACACCAACAAGATGACCCTTGCAAATGCATTTCATTAGTTTTGTCGAGACTATCACATATTGTCATGTAATCTTCACAAACCCAATAACTAACTCGTCTGCATCGACTGGAAACCGTCCGATCGTCGTCGCCTGTTGCTGCCGATTCCTCCGCATCTCGTAAATCAGTTCTTCTTACAATTTTCTCCATTATCAATTCTTTCTTCAATCTTTCACCAATCTTTCCTTCTCATTCATCATCATCTCCTTTTCCCCCCTCCTCTCCTCCTCATCATCATCAATTCTTCCTGATCAGTTTATCCATCCCTTCTCCTCCATCTTCAACAACTTTCTGATGTGTCGCCGTATATGTGAATCCTCTGTCTTCTCTTTGTGACTCTTCTTCTAACATTTCCTCATCGATCGCTAAATCAAGTCGGCTCTCTCGGATCAACCGGTTAGATTTCGCCATGGGCTCGGCAATCACATCGCCTGTAAGCGTTCGATAATCCAAAAGGTTCTGTTTCGGTAGAGATTCAGCGTTTCGGTTTCTGGTAAGGGGTCGGGACTTTTTCCCCCCTGTTAAGTTGATCAATACCAAACGATTCTATTTCGGGTGAAGGATCAGCCGGTTGGGTTTCTGGTAGAGGATCGGGAATGATTTTTCAACAGGTACCCGATTTCTCTTCCATATGGCCTCCTGCAAATATCTGAGGTCACTACGTTGGGTTCTACCTCCCTCCATGGCTAACGCTAATATATCAGGAGCTTGTTCCTCCACGGTACTAGTCGACCTCAGGTGTCGCGGGTTCTGGTCGCTCCATAGTCCTCGGTCGGCCCCCCCCCCCCTCCCGCCCACACAAATCTGGAATGTGCGTATTCAATCATTTTCAAACTCATGAGTCCGGGTTAGACCAGCGTGTATCCAGCTGGCTGGTATCACTGGAATGTTGCATTTTTAAACAACCCTTTTTGGCCGCTTCTTCTCGTCGTGGCAATAACGGTCTTGCACTAATTCTGTCTATGATCGCGTTTTATCCTTCACCCATTTAGATTCACCAGTTCGCATATTGTAAAACATAGTCGGCCACTACCACTGAACTCCACTCTAGATATTTCCGTCACGCCGCTCTCCTCGCTTAAAGGAAGTTTTGCATGTGTTTCCTCCGAAAGCAAAACATCACATGACGCATTTAAGACAATAAGACATAATATGAGAAGAAAACGGTTGTATATTTTTAGAGAACCACACCCATGGATCAATTATTTTGGTATATTCAATGACCCTAAAAAGAGCTGTTTTCAGTAGTGAGGGAAACTCCATACTAGAAGTACCCTATACTCGTCGATGTCCGTACCGGGGTGGGTGCCTCGTCCATCGTCGATGTATTGACCACCATGCTGTCTTGCGTAGGTGATCTTGTCGGTCGCCCATGAAGATGTAACATACGTTAGGCTCACGGGATTTTTTTTGATAAAGAAATACCACAAGACACTGAATGCTCGTTTGTAGATACAAGTCGTGCAACTCCTCCTCTGGGGTTCGTGGCCCCGAAAAAGACTTTTTGGTGTGGGTAAGGAGAGGCAACTCCCATTACATTCGCAACCCCACCCATATCCCTTGACACCTCCCCTCACTGCGGTGGTGGGGTAGTTGTGGTTATCTGCCCGGAATGCGAGGTACCGTTGACAGCGTGGGTGGGCCCTTCGCACACCCAGCATGTAATTCCAGGTAGGGTCCTTTGTCCTCGCTCTGTCTCCTGGCCGCTCCGCCCCCAGGACCTCTCATGCTTCTCATTCCCTTTCCTCCGCCACAAAGTCCTCCTCAGTGTGGCGTATGTGGTTC